>OY987263.1:19030138-19053233 GCA_963920665.1 Straminergon stramineum | reverse complement strand
TCAAAGGAAGTCCTCCATAGCCTCGATTGGACCACTCCGGCATGCAATCGCTTGGTCCAACCTAGTTAGTAGGAATTATGGCTTCCTCGCGAGTCAAATTCCTGACATTGCGCCCTGCAACCATGCGCCAATCTACTTCTTTATGGAGTACTATCTCTGCCCAAATCATAGCCATGTTCGAATAGTTCATGACGTTTGGTTTGGAGCTTGGTAAACCTAATGTAGATGTTATCTCCTCGTAGCGACAAACAAAGTGTTTGCTCTTACATGTGGACATTTGTCCCTCCCAACAACGAACTTGCACCTCTGCGCGATCATGTGGCCATAGTTTTGAGAGGTGCGTCATTTTGACGTACTTCTTGCATGTTGTGCAACCCCATATTTTCTTGGGCTCCTTTTCCCATCCCTTCTCTACAACGCAGGTTATGTCTTCCAAATCTCTCCAATTGATCTCTTGTGATTTCCCCTTCTTACTTCCTCCACCACTTCTACTCGACATGATAACCTCCAAACCTCAATTAATAATGAACCGAAAGGATTACAAAGTTTAAATCCAATTTCCGCCTGTTTTGGCTAAATGTACCAAATGAAAAGTAAGAATTTGGATTAAAACAAATTCCACCTACTGTTACTGACAACCAAATCAATCGTAAACTTGAACACCTTGAGTTTCTGACAACCCAATCAACTCAAACACGGTTCAAGTAATTAAGAACACTAAATGAAGTTCATAAAATTAAAGACCTATAAGTTGGGGCAGCCCCCTAATCACTCAAACCAATATGTGATAAAATAAGTTAATACGAACACAATCGTTCACGCACCAAGCTGGAAGGGGCGCGCAGATTCCCAAAGGCACTGGATCACCCACTCTGGAAGGGAAAGGATGGTGAAGAAATGAACCGTCCGTGCCGCCATTTATGCGGTTGGCGCTTTAGGGTATGTGGATGTTGCCGTCCGCATCGGACGAGCAGATCAAGCGGTCCAAAATTGCGGTCCGCTAGATCGCACGGTCATCGACAAGCAACGCGGACGGGAAATGCGGACGGACTCCGGATAAGCGGATGGAAAATGCAGACAGGGACTCCGGATGGGGAGTGCGGACACGTGGACGAGCGGGCGGACAGAGAGGAAGGTCAGAGGGCAGAGGTGGGCGGGACCGCGGGAGGGAGGTGTTTTTCAATTTTGGAATTGTTACTTGGGCGGACGAGTGGATAGGTGGTCGGGCGGATGGGCGGATGGGCGGACAGGCGGACGGGCAGACGGAGAAAAGCGTGGGAGGGGAGGGGAGAGGTGGGCAAGAGGGAGTGAGGGAGAGAGGGAGGAGTTTTTCAATTTTTGAATTGGTGGATGGGCGAACGGGCAGGAGAGGTGTTTTGAACTATGTGGAGATGGGTGGACGGACGGTTTAGTGGGTAGAGCTTGCATTACATGGTGAATTAAGAAAAGTAGAGAAATTATTTTTAATATGTTATGTCATGAGGTCTTAAATTGATACAACTATCAAAAGTGATATCCCAAAGTCTCTTGTTTGAAAAATCATTTGATTTGTAAATAAAGAATTCAAATAAGTGTGTAAAGAAATTTTGTTTTACATTGGTGCTTTTGTACAAGTTTGTAATGTCAGTTATACTTTTTGACTAATAGCAAAAGAAATTCGATGTTAAGATTGTAACAAAAGCCTTCGTGGTTCAATTTATAATATTTATTATTCTTTTTCATGCCTTTCAAGGAAAATAATGAATCCCTAAACTCCCAAAGGCCCTACACGGCTACACTCTTATACGGGACTCTTATGATATGTGATCTCAATTAAATGATTTATTTCTAAATTTTTGGTTCAAGATTCTTCACTCAAGAGTTAAATTTTTCAACACGAGATATTCTAAAATGAAATTCATTAGTGTCAAAAATCTAAAGTGAAGAAAATGAGAAGCCCAACAATCTAGTATAGCAAGATGGAAGAAAAGATTTTTTGGGCTTACTTTAAATGCAAATACCATGCGCAATGTATGTACTCAAAGTTTTCAAGATGACAAGATAACTCAATTAACTTTTATACTAGTCTAGTATAAATTCCTATGGTTAAATATGCCCAAAAATCACTTTTTAAAATTTTTGTCTCTTTGCATTTGAAATGGTAGTTTTGAGTGATATTTGATGGGAAAGAAAGCATGAAGGCTTTAGGGATTCTAGATTTTAGAAAATCCTAGGCCTACATAACTACAAAATTAACATAAGCAATTCAATCAATATTGTAAATTTATAATTTAAAAGATATGATATTATGAACCTTTCTATATAATCATTTGCAAAATTTTTTTGAGATGAAGTAGACTTGTAATCATTGAAATATGACCATTTCTAATTTCTTGTAATTGAAGACTCATCATATTTCAAGGTCAATCACATTGTACATTACCTAAGCTCTAATATTTTGGGGTTGTGATCAATTTATGATCGGTTTACAATTTAGGATGCACACAAGTATACATAGGTATAAGTGTCAAAGTGTGTATGATATGAATTTTCAATTCATTTTGTTGTATAAATGCTTACTTTAATCTTGTCCACAACATTTCACATTACATTAAAATGCTTGAATCATTTTAGCACCATCCCATACATTCAATAAATGTTATAATAGAATAACGAGATAATATAATTTCTTTTAGTATATTCATAATTTCATATTGGTGTTCTAAACTATGAATACATTCGACAACAAAAATTGAAGATACACTCCAAGTTATAATTGAATGTTCCACATTTATTTAATGGCTCATAATAAAGTGATAATTGAGGTGCTCAATCTTAAGAAAAATTGAAATCTACATGAGTACATGACAAAGTAAGAAAGGTCTACATCTGCATTATATTGTCATGATTGCATTCCAAACTGCAAAGGAATCATAGTCTCATAGGTAAAACATATTTCACACATCGCATCAATAATTTTGAAAATTCATTCAATGTTATAAATTCAATATGTACAATTGAGGGTTGTATAATTCTGATTTATTTTGGAGGGTCAGGGTTTAGGATTTAGGGTATAGGGTTTGGACTTTGGAGAGCATGTTTAAATGTGGGAAGGAATATCTAGAATTATCTTTTCTTACATTAATACTACATTGGATACTTCTAGCATTCAAGAGTATTTTTTGTACATGAATCTATCCTTCTCAGAATTCAATGCTTTAGGACTACCGGCAGATTGATGTCAGGTGGGATCCAAAGTGAGGTGAACAGTGTTGGGTGTCGTTGGTCGGCAACAGGGGACAGCCTAAGCGGACAGCTAGATGCGGGGTCGGTCGGCGATGGCGGACAGCCTGAGCAGACGGCTATCGCGAGCCATAATCTTAGAAGTCACCATGTTAGTATTTATAAGGGTATAACTATATAGAATTTTTTTTAAATTTCTAATAGGTAAAAAGGATTACAACACTCTTAGCCTAAGCAACTCATTTAGACTAAGAGAACACTCCAGCTAATCCGTAACGGGATCCAGGCCGAATCCGGGTTCCGGAAACCCGGACAGCGACAGCCTACGGTCTAGACTTCCGGTCTAGAAAATAGGGACCTGTTACGGGTAAACGGTCCGCTTTAGAAATGGTCGGTATTTTGACGGGTACTTAACCCCGCCACTGCCATTTGTTCTTCCTCTTTTTTCCACAACTGTTTTGTGCGCGCATAGTTGAGTGAAAGAGTGGTGAGTTAGTGCTCGGGTGAAAAGCTAGAGTGTGCTCAGATTTCAGTTTGAGATGGCGGAGGGAGATATCCAGAAGACTTTGGTCACTAGCCAGATGGTTTGTCCAACCATTCCGGAAAGGCTGAGAGAGAGATCCCAGCTAGAGGATGACCTTAGTGAGATAGGGTGTGTCGGTCTGTTCATGCGATCGTAGACATTAAAGAACAACCGGATGATCGAGGAGTTGATAGTAGGAGCGTCAAACCAATATGAGTTGACAGTGAGAGGAAGGCCTCAAACTTGGATTGATGAAGTCTGGGCTAAGGTTCACGGATTCCCTAAAAACGGATCTGGTTTAGCTTCTCGGACCGACAAGTTTACAGTCGAGAAATTCAAGAACGCAGCCCATTCCAAGGAAGGGTATGCGATTAGTGACTGCCTAGATCCACGATAGAGGCATGTCCTAGAATTCCTTATCCCTATCCTGTATCCGAAAAAGCCTACCCAGGTTACGGTTACAGTAGCGAACACCATCTTTGGTGCATTTGAGGGTAGACCAGTTAGTTGGGGCAAACTTATTGGATCAGTAGTCGCCAAGCTTGCCGCCAACGTAGGAAAGGGAAAGACCAGCCCCATAGGGCCGTATCTTTTCCATCTCTACCACCACGCAAAGCTTCTCAGCGATGCGGAAATGGTGGAGTACAACACCGGAGCAACCATCTTTCAATACGGCCTGATGGAAAAAGTGACAGCCGAGCAGCCGCCGGTGGAAGAGGAGGAGGATCCGGAAGAGGACGAGCAACCCTTGGAGCGGAGGCACCGAAAGTCCACGGATCCGACATCTCGGGGGAAGCTTCCGGCCCAGCAAAAGATATCCAAGGAGGAGAAAGGAAGCATAGCCGGATTCTTCAAGACTGGGTTCAACTGGGTACTCCAAGCGCAAGAGTACCATGAAAGCCTGGCAAATCTACTCAGGAGGATTAGCCAGGAGTTGAAGACGGATCCGGAAGACATCCTCGACGCATTGAAAAAACTTCCGAATCCGGAAGTCCTCAAGTGGAAGGACAAGTAGATTGTAGCCCTGGAGAAGGAGAAAGTAGATCTTCAAGCAAGATTGAGTTGGGCGCAAGGGGAGATGGCTGCAGCAAAACAGAGGGAGAAGGAAGCCCTGCAACTGCTAAAGAACCTATCCGGGTTGGTGGACAAGCCAACCGACATGGTGATGAAGGCGGCTCTAATCCAGAGCCGATTGATTGAGGAAGGGCACCTCACCGGATCCAAGGTGATCCGGATACTCGTGGACTTCTCCTCAAGGATGGAGCTCACACTAAAAGAAATGAGGCAACTACTTGGGCGGATCGACCCCGACCGAGTAATGGACTTCTCCAACTTTCCAGAGATCCATTTCGACACGGAGACTCCTGTCAAGCTCACCGCCTCAATGCCACTACCGTCAAAATCAAAAGCCCCGCGGGAGACTCTCCAGTACTCGACGGAACCCTTCTCCAAGCAGTTGGAGAAGACGATCCGGGGGAGCGTGAAGTCAACGCTCGAGCCAAGTAGGCAGCCGGATACTACACGGGAGTTGGCACCTCCAAAGATTACAGTTTCTCCACCCGTCCCAGTGTTCAATCTTCCGGAGAAGGAGCCGCTTCAGACACCTCACACCCAAGCCCGTAGCCAACTGATAGAGCGGATTGGGGGGTTGTTGAATCCGGCCCGGTCTCATCCGGAGGAATTTGAGCATATGCTGGAGGAGCAGCAAACAAGGAAGGAGATTGAGCCGATCGTGTTGGATGAGATGTCTCCAGGTGAGGAGAATGAGAGGGAGATAACTCAGATTGAGAAATCTGAGGAGGAAGAGTACCGGACCAGATCGGAGGACGAAGACGAGAAAGAAGTAGAATACTCTCCTCCGAAAATCCGGAAGATATAGACCCGGGCGGCGTTACGGATGACCCCCATCAAGGTGACCCCGAAGGCAACACCAAGGTCATCCACGCAAGAACCAGCAAGTCAAGGCGGGAGGAGCCAGAAGAAAGCGTGGAAGGGGAAGTAGATAGAATCTTTCTTTAGGCAGATAGGATTTTAATTTTGAACCGGATCCGGATTTCTAGGTGTGGGACCGGGTTCAGGATTTATAGGATCTTACTTTTCCAGATTTTTCGGGGAGTTTGTGAGTGGTCACCTGGATTTCCGGGTGCCCTTTTGGCCTTTTTGACTTTGGTTGTTTTGAGTTTTTAAGTGAGGGGCAGGATTGTTGCCTCTCATTCCATCCTAGCATTATAGTTTGTATTTTGTCATCCTTATTTTAATCTGAGCCACCAAGTGGACCCTCACGAATTGATCTGTTGTATATCCAGCTTCCTTGTGTTTCCTTATGAGTGTGTGAAGTGTAATTGAGGAGGAGGAAAGGAGGAATCCGAATTTGAGGGGACTTGGGTCTGAGTGTTGAGGAACGTCTATTATGTAGTCTAGACTAGTGAATTTGGTCTTGAGCACGTGTCTTTAAACTCCTGGAACGGGAATCCGATTAGGAGTGGTGTGGGTGCAGATCCGGAATACCAGGGAAGGTTCCGTGTAGAGATAAGCAACCACCAGTGGAAGAAACCCCATATCACTTACCGGAAGGTCAGCCAAACCTTAGGATCAGTTTAGTGAACGACTTACAATCCTTATCTTAGTTCCGGTCTCTATTGGTTTGTCATTGTAGTGGAAAAGTCTAGACGCGGCTCTGTGTGACCTGCTTTTCGGATTGGCCATCCGGATAGTTGTAAGAGTGTTTCCGGACTAATCTTATACAACAGTTGGTCTAAATGGACGCTGTGTAGTTTAGAGAAAGAAGAGAGTGAGGAATACGAGTGGTGAGTCCCTACCCCTCTATACAATCAAAGGTGGACCCTCTGAAGGTAAAATAGAGCTACCAAAAACCACTGTTTGTGAGTGAAGATACGTATCCGGATTGGATTCCGAAACGAGAGAGCTTAAGTTGGTAGAACAGATAACCTAGGCTTACAACAACGTACTAGAATCCCCTGGGACGATATTTCGAATAAGTTTACACGTTTGGGTGTTGTAAATGGCATTTACCGCACGCTACGCGCACAACAACGGCCAAGTTCGCCATTCATGCGGATAAGGAGGGCGGACAGCCTAAGCGGACGGCCAGGTGCAGGGTCGGTCGAGGATGGCGGACGGCCTGAGCGGACGGGATGGTCACGGAGCGGCCCGCGGTCCGTTTAATAATCACTTATTCCATTCTTAATTATGGATCATAAATAAAATGAGATTTCAAATTATCTCTACTGTTAGGATAAGGCTTTATTTGTCAAAATTGTCATGTATACACAACACTCGTCTTGTACAACACGCAACATCAAAGAACAACTCGACACCCAAACCCAAAATGTGTTCGACAGAACAACCCTGATGGGAAGGGCATTCCGTTTCTCAACTTAATGTCAGGCACACGCATCTTGAGGGGTCAACGCTTGTTTGTAAAATTTACAAAGAGCCTCCATCTTGCATTGCCAGGTGTGATGTTAGGGTGTACTATGTCGTTGGAAAACCCAACATCACTCGGGCGTATATTCATCTCGGCATTCACAAGCACCCTGTTCAGGATGGGGAACTTAGGGACATGAAGGAGAGAACTCGATCTCTCATTGGAGAGCAAATGGAGAAAACTCCATCTACAACAAATTCTTCTATCGTCATGGAGGCTACAAAAAAACTTCTCAATGACCTACTCCTACGTCCAGATGGGGCACTGACAAAGACCTTAGACTTTAGTGAGCTCATTCTAGTATTGGACAAATGCAAGTACTTCAGCTCCCCCAATACTCGGAAGGAGGTAACATCTTTCAAATATTTAAGGAGGTTTGGAGTTATGGAGAGCATTAGAAAGTTGAGGGGGTCTAGTACTTGGGCATTTGTTCAAGAGAGTAAGTTCCCAGGTCAAGGATCGGAGGTAGACAAAGTGTTTGTCTTCAAAATGTCAGAAGTAGGTCCTAGCAATGGAGTGGACTTGGTAAAGCGAATGCAAAATGGAGGTGATCTCGAAGATGCTTGGGTGATGTTCAATCACGTCAAACGTGTGAAGGGTTGGACGACAATGGCATATCACGTTTACGACTCCCAATATTGTCGTGTCATGACCATCGCAATGTGCGACATGCAATCTAAAGATTGCGCTGCACAAATCTTGTTCTGGACAAACTTGAACTCCGTTGTTGAAAGGCACGGCGTATCCGAAACTCAATTTAAGGGATTCATGGCTAATAGTGACCAAGCGAATTGGAATGTTGTAAGAATGATTTATGGATAGGAGGACATTTTAGATCCTATGAAAGACAGAGAAAGGATGTGTCTCTTCCATTGGATTCAATCCATGGAGAAGCATACAAAGGCGGATATTCGTCCCGACTTACAAGATCAACATCATGTTCTATGCAAACAATATAAGAACGCCTCTTCCCTTGAAGAGTTTGAGACTTGCTACCTTGCCATCAGAGCATGGTGGCTATCATCCAATGCCACCATAGAGGAAGGATTGCGTCGACTAGAGCTTTGGTTGTCCTTCTGGCATTTTCGATATCGACAATGGGGTGGATTCATGCAACTCGTAAGTGTCTACCCTAAGTGACTTAGAATTGTACACAATCGTCTATGATTGATTTTGATTCTATATTGCTATGTCACCCTAAAACTATTGTTTCGTAGGAGGACTCTAAATTGATCTTTCTCTTAGCTTTTTAGACCTAATGGTGTATGGACCTCCAACCCTTGGAAGGCTTCTCGGCACTAGGAGAAGATGTTTTGCAATTTAGTAGTGCAGCCATATATCTTACGTTTCTCACAATTGTCATTTAACAGAAAGCATTTGGGGAAGTTATGCACAGTGCATTGACATATGAGGGGCCTCTCAAAGCAGGTATAAATTGATCTTCGATGCAATCTATGTATATTGTACAGAGCCACCCTAAACTAATGATGATGGCACTTGTGATTTGAAATTTTAGGATTTGAGTGAATCTGAACTCGCTGAAATGCCTTCATGCAACCTTGCCAAGACCATACACAACAAGTGGCTCCAACAATCTAGAAATCGTAGTAATGATTTATACATTGCCATTGTAGATGATTTTGAAAGAGCTTTCATGCAAATGGTACGGTGTTACTAGTACCTTAAGGGCTACCAAGGTGGGACCGGACCAAGGAAGGAAGAGTTATTGCTTCGAGTGGCCCAACGCTCTGCAATGAGGACTGGTAATCCAAAGGTGCTCACTGAAAACTATCTCAACCATTCCAAGTGTTGAAGAGTTCTTCGGCAGAGAGCCACATCTCCAAGGTCAAGAAGTGTTTGGGTCGCAAAAGTGGAAGGCAAACATGCCACTAGGTTGCGAGTACAATTCACACAGACCGGACAAAGTTAATTTTTCTCATCCCTTCATCCAAAGAAGATCTTCAAGACCCTCAACAAGTGTTCAAAACCTCTAAACAATTTTGGAAGACCTCTGTGCCCATGTCAGAGTACAGATACCCAAATCAATAATACAGGAGGAGAATGTTAGCATTTCCTTTCATGTGTTAGCGATCCAAGAAACGAGTTGTGATGAGAAGCAATGGCATATTGCACAACTTCCAAAGACATCTACAAAGGCGTGCTTTGCCCTCCAAGCAATTTCAAAGAAGAAGTGCACAACGAGGATTGTACAGAACAACATTGCTACAGCAGCACCTACTTATACAGGTATGATGGTGAATTATAAGAAGAATCGGAATGAGACAATGCAGTTCTTTTTTTGCAATGACGACATTGAACGTTGTGTTAAGGGAACAAGACGGAAGTGGGTATTATCAATACCAACTGTTCTTGCCATTTGGCTTGTCCAAATGGGCATCAAATTGTTGAAGCAAGAAATTTTGGCCTTAGAAGCGACTGGATTCCAACTTCCGCAATGTACAATGATTTCACCTAGGAGACTATTTGGAGGCCAATTAGGTACAGAATTGGTTTGTGTTTACCCTATTCCATCTTCACCCGATGATCCAGCGGTGCTATTCTATGAGCGTGCGAGCATGAGCCTATGAGCGTTGAGCAAGGATTTTGTCAACAGGAAGCTTAGAAATTTGAAAAACAATGAACATCTCAATAATATTTCTTAAAAAGGATTTTCTTTGATAATTTTGGTCAATAATTTCTATTTATAGTAAGTACTAGGACCTATTGCCACGAACCTATTATTGTGGACCTATTACCGTGGTTATGTATTATTTGTATTAAATTTGTTATTTTCAATACTATCTAAAATATTAGAAGTACACATTATGAAGGCAAAGAGCTCAATTCGTGTGAATGACAAATGAAGATGGAAAAAGGGTTGTATAGTATATTCCACTAAATTCCAATATTTGTCCAAAAAGAAATTGATACTTTTGAAGCCATGCTTGAAGCTATATGTGTAAGTTGAATCTAAGGTTTTTTAGTCTTCAATTTCAAGCACTCAGAGATTTTTGGGCATCTAGGTATATTGAAGGCTCTCGTTTGGAATCTTGATAATATCGACCTTCATAAGGAGGCGCTTCACTTCATTGAAGTTGAAGCTTGGGGAATGTATGAACTTATCTTCTACCAGGTTCATTTTCAAAAATAACAAAATAAGGAATGAAGATGTTTGTAATTACTATATTGATGGCGTATACCAATACTTTCCCACTTATTTCAATGCTTTGTAGTATGAGTATTTGCAATATATTGAATGGGCTTGCTCCTTCGAGTTGTTGGATAGATATCTGCATGCAAAAAGCTAGGTTGATCGTAAATTATTGCCTCAAAATCATTGGACATTGTAAACAATTGTCAAGGTGACAGGGGTGGTTGCTCTTAGAGTTGGAAGCCAGCCTCCTCCAACAAAAGTGTTTTTGGTGTGTCAAACTAGTGCCTCTCTACACAAGCCACACGTTTGGTATTGAGGGCTAATCAATTACCCAAGCATGTTTAGAACCTTAAATACAATATAGAATGTCAAAAGGGATTGAACCAAAAAAAATTCACAACCTCTTTATTTCTGCCATACTGTTTTTTACTACCGCAATATGTTGGAGCTAGAATGTCTTTAGATCCTTTGAAATTTGGGCAACACATTGAATGTTTGTTCTTCACTGTTGGGCTTGACATTTGTAGCTAGACTTGTGCATGAGAAATTCTCACAATATGCCATTGCAAAGTATCCAAATTACTCTCCAATGTGGTTGTAACGTGTGCTGCACATGCCTAGAGTTTGCAAGGGTGTTTGCTTGTTTCAAAGACTTGATGAAAACACAAAAGGAGTTGCAACAGTCTTGATTGAAAGGAAAGAAGGTTTTATTGAAATGGAGGGAGGCTCCACTAAGAGGAATGTTTAAAATTCAGAATTTCAAAGGTAAAAACATGGAAGAAGTACAAATAGGGAGTTATGAGAATCTACATCTCATTGAAGATGAGACAAACATACTATGTAGCTTGGGAGGTTCATTGAACTTCTTTGGACAATACAATGTAAGTAAATCTATGCAAGTATGACCAACACATTTGGTTTGGGATATATTTATTTTTGTTTGGAATCAAGAACAAGGGAATGAATGAATGCAGAATTCATAGTTCATGATGAACTACACAAAATCCTAATTTTCAAAAAATAATTAACCGTAAACTAGATCAAAATGAAGAGATATTTCTAAATATCTACCATTGACATTTCAAAGATAATGGACTTATTTTAGAATATGGCATTCACATTTTTAGTTTCCAAATATCCAATATTCTAATCAACAATAATTTTAATATTGAGACTTTGTCATAGTACGACCAATTGAGGAGGGTTACATACAATAAAAGGGATAGGCTTGTAATTTTGAGGTCAGACACTCAGAACTTTTAGATTCCTAGATTGCACTTGAAGTGATTAGCTAGTGATTGATTGGGATGGGTGCCTTGTAGTGTATTGACACACAAGGCACTACAAGAGAAAGGGGTGTTTTAAGTATAGTCTCAGACATATAGTCCTACAAATAACAACCTTAAAGGGGTGTTTTCAATAAAAATTTACTAAACACACATGTATTAAGTTTTTCAAGTTTTTTCAATTTATTTATATTAAGAGTTTACAACTCAAGAACACATAGTATTAAAAAAATTGCAAAAATTGCTACCAAAAATGCAATCCAAAAAACTTGAATCTAAAGTACTCAACCATCCTTTGCAATAGTAAAGATATAGTTGGAGACAAGATTACTAGAAAATAGAGCTTAGTCTAGAGGTCACAATGAGTGCCAACCAAACACTAATCCATGAAAAAACTCCTTCCACGCGCTTTGAGAGTTGCAATGTTGTTGCTTGAATTCTTAGAACTTGGTAGGCATGTTTTTTATTGCATTACTAGGATAAAACTTGCATTGTATTCATTGATTTGTAATTGAAGAGAATTTTGAGGTAGTGTTGTTATCATTGATTGTATATTACACAAAGGGAGTGAAATGGGGGGGAGATTAGCCACAAGTAGTGCGACCATTGGAGGTGGAGAAGTAATAGGGATGAATTAGGAAGCAACGTTGAGAGGGGTCGAGACAAGAAAAACTCCATCGAGATCATTGCAACACCAACCACCTACGATGATGATGTGAGATTCTACAATTGATTTTGACTTGATTGTATATGTGCTTAGGGTCTATTGTTACTTTTAATCACATGTTTGAGTTGTTCAAAGGATCTCTTAGTGCCAATGGCAACCCCTAACCTTGCAACTAGTGTTTAAAAAATTATACTCTACCTCTTTCATTCAATTCTCGTGGACCTATTTGTATACGAAATAATATTTTTAAATCTTGTCTTCAAGATTGGTATCGAGGTACTTGTGCTTGTGTTTGGATTAAGTATTTCTTCTTGATCACTTGCTAGGTTGTGAGGGAGATCTTTTAGCACCAATGGGAGTCCCTAGCCCCGGCGCCAATGATAAAAACAAATTGTACTCTACCTTGATTAAAATGATTTAGTCATTGAGAAGAGCTATTCTTTTTCTCAAAGATTCTCAAAGTAATTTAATCTTGTAGTTAAATGTGCATTAGTTGTACTTGTGCAAAGTTAAGGTGTTTTTTCCTAAGCACTTTCTAGGGGAGGTAGAGATCTCTCGATGCCACGAAGAACCCCCAACCTTGCAACCAATGATCAAAAAATAAATTTTATTCTAATTCAATTACCATGACCAGGAGGACTTGCTCTTTTTCACAGAATTAAGAAAAAAAACTAAGTTAATCTTGCAATCAGAATGTACTCTAGCTGTGCATTTTTCTTGATTACTTTCTAGGGGGAGAAGAATACCTCTCGACACCAAGAGGAACCTCCAACCCCACAGCCAGTGATAAAAAAAATTGTACTCTAATTCAATCATGATGGCTAAGAGAACTTGCTCCTTTCCCCAAAATTTCAAAACAATTAATTTAGCCTTGCAACTAGAATATGCTCTAATTGTACCTTTTTCTTGATCACTTTCTAGGGGGGGAAAAGACCTCTTGGCACCAAGAGGAACCTCCAACCCTATAGCTAGTGATAAAGAAAAATTGTACTCTAATTCAATCAAGATCAACTAGAGGACTTGCTCTTTTCCGCAAAATTTCAAAACAATTAATTTAGCCTTGCTACTAGAATGTGCTATAGCTATGCATTTTTCTTGATCAATTTCTAAGGGGCAAAGAAGACCTCTCGGTGCCAAGAGGAGCCTCCAACCTAGCATGTAGTGATAAAAAAAAATTGTACTCTAATTCAATGAAGATGAACTAGAGGACTTGCTCTTTTCCACAAAAATTAAAATTAAAATTTTAACTTTGCAACTAGAATGCGTTATAGCTATATATTTTTCTTGATCACTTTCTAGGAGGGGAAGAAGACCTCTTGGTGCCGAGAGGAGCCCCCAACCCCGCAACCCATGATCAAAAAAATTGTAGCTTTCTAACTAGAATGTGTTCCAACTATGCTTGTGCAAGGTTTGGGTGTTTGTTTCCTGATCAACTTCTAGGCGTGGACGAGATCCTCTCGACGCCCAGAGGACCCCTTGAGCCGCGGGAAAATTTATAAAAAAAATAAAATAAAATTTTAAAAAAAATGAGTTATCGATACTTCCCTGATCGATTCGAATTCAGGGTAGATTCTATTTCCCTTTCGTCAAACAAACTCCTAATTGGAAATAAGAATTAATTTTGTTCTTAGAACAAAAGTTTTAATTTCATCAATCCTTACATAAGAGCTTAAGTCCAAATATTCAGCAATATCTGTATACTTGTCTACTTTGACCAAGAGTCTGTAAAGACAACAATACTATCTTAAATAGTCCCAGCATACATGGCTTACAATCATGGCCGGTTACCATCAGTTATTCTATCATAGATCAGAGAATTGATTTATCAAACACAAACAATGAAGAAGACATAATCCCTTCTTACGATATGTCTCATCAAGCATTTTTAATTTAATGTCAATGCATAAAGCTGGCCAGCTACAGTGATTGAACATTGATCGCTGGAGGGATTTAATCGAGAAAAAAAGAAAAGAGCAACAGTTTGAAACACAAATTCAGAACAAGAGTATGAAACTCTAAATATACACAACAATAGAAAAGTTTCTCCAACCAAAGCCTCAGATTGAAAATCCAGACAAAATAAGTTGGTGATATGTAAGCGCTTCAAAACGCCAGTAACCATAGCTTGAAAATTTTAAAAAAAAATCCTCAGGAGGTGGTAATCCTCACCTGTACCCATGCCAAACAGCAAACTGTTAGTGTGCCATTAGATGTATACGAGGTGTCTTAAGATTACCACTACTTGTTATCGTAAAATCACTAAAGAAAGTATTCAAACCAACCTAAGAAATCAAAGCAATTTCAATTTGAAAGAGTTGGTAATAGAATGCTATGGAAAACTAAAACAATCAAACACCTATTGGCTGCTGTTTTGGGACCCAAGTACCATGTTTGTAAGCTTGTATCTGAATTAGATGTGTTATCCCTCAAGATAACAACACACTACTCTCGCCTTGAAAATACGATCAACAAAATAAGGTCTACTTTAGCAAACACTGTTTTTAGTGGAATCCAAAATGCACAGGGCAGTATGCCAAAACACAATTGAAGCTAGCTCCAGCATGCAACGGCTTACTAAACTATAATTATTAATAACCAGCTATGAATTTAGCAATTTAAAGCGCATGGCCCAAAATGCCGTCAAATCCTTTCTTTTAAGGAGGTATTGTAAAGAGAACCAGGGGAGCTCTTAAATTACCGTATATCTGAATTGTCAGAATATGGTCAACAATATATTTTGATTAAGTTATGTCCAGCTGGTCCTGAGAAGGTGAGAGGTACAGGTCGAGCTCATCATGGTATCAAGTCTACACAATAATCAGAACAAGGCTCATCTTTATACAAAGAGTACTTGTTGGGATACATGAATGAATTTATAATAAATAGACCAAATAAGTTTATATATTATGAATTTTCATAAAACAACAGTAGAATCTTAAAATCAGTAGGAATCAATCCCTGAAATTTAAGTCTAAAAAAGAAAATAAATAAATAAATATATATATATTTTTTATTTTATTTTATTTTATTTTATTTTTTTATTTTTTATTTTTTTATTTTTTATTTTTTCTAGAGACTTTCATAAGTTCTAGTCACATGACATGGATCATGAGATGTATCTTGTGATGTTCATGGGTGCATGAGTTTTATTAAGTATAAGAGCTTAGGAACTCTAAAAGACTCTTTCCCTGATTCAAGAGAAGTTAGACAGCTTCTGAGATAAGAAATTCCCACCCACCCTCCCTTTTGACGACTCTGAATTGTATTGGCTAAGTATGATTTGCATTCACATAATATGGGTATTTAGTCATTATAATGCAAATAAATTGCATTATGGGAAGATGTATAGGCACGTTACTAATGTCTGCACTTTACCAAATATAACTTGCTGGTGTGATTGGTCCTTTGGACTATAAAACTATAGTAATTAAAATTGATGGTAAATGGATAGTTGAACTGTTCATGGTCACTTATTCATTGTGCCATGCTGATTTTGATATGGAGGGTAGTTGTGTAATGGAGAATGAGACAGTGTGTAAGAATGGAGGCTACATTAATTTATAATTTAATTTTGTGGCCGTCCGGCCGTTATGAGCTAATAATGCCGGAATTTGGAACTTGGAGCTTTTCCTATGCATGGCCTACCATTTGTTGGAGCTTCTAGGAACATGCTTGAGAGAATGTACATGTGTTTGTGAGACTTGGGGGTGTTACTACTGCCTGGCTAAAACAAATACACTGACTGGGGTAGTGGAAAGGGCTTCCATTCTTCTCCTTTGTTACTGAGAAACTGAGGCTTTGTTTACAAGCTCAGTGAGGGTTAGCAATCACTGTCTTCTATACATACTGTGTGCTCAGGGGTTTGGTGATATTGGAATTTGGATTTAGAGCTTTTAAGCTATCCTTATGGCTGCTTCCTCTTCCCAAAAAAACTCTGCAAGTGTTCAGGTTTTGGTCAATCGATGTTGTTGTGGATTAACGTATTTGTGTTATTTTGTCTTTTAATTTGACATGTGACAACGATAACAAGTGTTGCGGACTGAAGACACCTCGCATGCACTTTCTAACTAACTACGTGTTTGTTGGATTGTATGGGTGTAGGTGAGGTCCGCTTCCTCATGAAGAACTATTGGACAGTAGACAAATACGATTATTCTGATAAAAAGTTCATTGTGACTCTATATTGAATAATCTTTGTATTCTTCAATATTGAGAGTTCAATCTTCTTGGTTCTTTTCCATTACAATAAGCCATGAATTGTTGTGTTTTGTTAGAAATAAGGCTGAAATGATAACTATGTGTTTGATATAGTGTCTAGAAGTTTTTTTGCCTTGCAAAAGAATATATGTATCTTGGATACTCTTTGAATACTATATCTATCGGTGCCTTGTTCAAAAAATAACACATGCTGAATTTTTTGAATTGGGATATTATGGCTATTGTTGCCTTGCAACAATGGTATAACTTATGGATTCTTGGCAAAGGTTGAATACTTTGTACATTTTTGTTTTATATCTCAATGCCAGATGAGCTTTGCACAAAATAGCACTGAGATATGAGTGTAAGTTGTGCATTGATAGAATATAGACAATGATGGGAAATAGATTATGTCCTTGTGTAGCATGCTATTTAGCTTGGAAAGGTTTCGATGAGTGCCCAGTTCCTGGGATGTTCCAGTAATGATCTTTTTTTTTCCTTCTTTTTTGGTGTGTGGTCAGGGTTGACGAAAGTGAGCGTCCCAGGCAAAATCGCGTCCAAAAATCGGACGTCCGGACCTTGCGGACGCTGCGTCTCCGAGGGGTAAAAAAAACCGTCTGCAAATTTACCCTGGGTAAATGCGGACGGGCGGACTGGCGGACGGACAGCTAGTGGCTAGTTATTTAATACAAAGCTTCAACTCCTTCAAGTAAACTTCGATTCCTTGAATGCTTTTTACAATAACATATGGAGTTATGAACTATCCTTTGTAGTGTAATCAACCAAAGAAATTGTACACTATAATTGCAATTATGAATTATCAAGGGAAAGGATTAAAGAAAAAATTCAAAATTCTCTTCACCTTGAAAATTACCAAATCTATGATTCTATGACAATCATGAAGTCAAAATTGTTGCATTATATATGTATCTTGCAATGTATCATGCTTCATACAAAGAAAGAGGAACACAATCAATTTTGGGGGGACTTCTTCTTGGTTTTGCAATTCAAAAAAAATAATCATATTTTCAACATCAATAAGCAAACTCCAACTACAATGGAAGCTTCAAACAATCAATTGCCATTACATGCTCAATGTATCATAAGCACCTAAACACCTAAGCCTACATTCCTTGAATCTCTAAGGCTTGTAATCACTATCTCCTTTCACCTCAACCCTGCTACTCTCACATCTAGTTCCCCATCGGTCGTCTTCATCGCTAGATGTCTCTTCCATGTCGTTTGATGAAGATTGTACAATTTTCACTCCTTTTTGTACTTGGGTAGATGTCAATGATTTCATTGATCTACCGATCTTCTTCTCCATTTTGGCTCTTAATATAGCCTTACCAATGCCTTCCTTAAGGCTAGGGATTGTTTTCATTTTCTTCTTTGACCCCACTTGATAGGTATCAAGTGGGATTCGACCCATATTCGGTCTCTTCCTTGGAGAGGTAGCAAAAGGTTGCATCATTCTTTTTTTACGAGCTTTAATGGAGTCGTCACCCTCTGATATCTTTGCTTTTGGCGCTCCTTGAATAATTAACTGCATTGCATTCAAAGATTGCGATGCGTGGCCTAATGATTTCAAGGAATGGCGTGGTGGATGGCCCCGATGTTGAATAAACATTGAAGCCAATGTCTCATCCTTATCATCATCGGTACATGATAAAATGGTTCGACTTGGATTGCCTCCGGAACTCATCTCTTTCGTAGGAGACAAATGTCTTTTTCCAAGCCATGATTTCCTTGAACCATCCAATGTCGTGGCATCGCTTTTAAATAGTGCACGTGGAGGAGTGCTACGTGGTGGTTCGGGAGAATCTTCCATGAGGTGCATTTTGCCAACACCATTGTTGACAAAAATTGGGCTGCCTGATTCCATTGAACGTGCTTCAACATTGTCTTGTACTTTGTGTGGTTTGGCATTTCCAATATTTGCTTCAACACATTTCTTACTTGCCGATACCACTATTGACGCAACAATTCCATTGGACATGTTCATTTCAACGTTCACCTCACATCCTCCTTTGTCTTCATGTTGGTCATTTTTTTCTACCGCCATTATCGGGGATGGAGCATCGGAAATGGGAATCACTTCATCCTTTTCAAGACTCCCATCATTCACAACCATTGTCCTATTGGTCGCCGTTATCTCTACATACGTATCCTCCACGTTTGGTAGAAGATTTTTGCTACTCATGAATCCAGTTCCATCCACAAATCTAGCTATCGAAGGTACATCATCATCAAGCCCGCAATCATCCTCATCTAATCGAAACTCATACATGTCTCCATCCGCGACTCCGAAGTCTTCATTGTTTTGATTAGGAGTCTCAAACATTTCTTCGTCAGAATTGTCGATATCATAATTCAGAACATCTCTATCATCAGATATAGATTCATCATCCTCGTCTTCCGAGATAGGCCCTTCCGAATCTTTGGACTCCACATTGTCATGGTACCACTTCTTTTCATCCTTCTCCTTCGATGCGGCTATGACTTTGGAATTGGTGTATACATACACCAAATCGGCTGCTCTTTGTGGCCTCAACTTGTTTCGGGATTTGTTGTGAACAAAAGAGTAGCTACTCTAATTTCGTTCACATGAAGATGATGACACCGGTTGGGCCAAAATCCTCTTTGCAATTGGAGCAATGAGCTTGCCACATGCACCTTCAAAATCCCACCAAGCATGTGCCGACAATTTCTGCTTAGCCGGATCCAACATGTCGTGGAACGGAGGATCTCGATGTCGAAATGCTACAAATTCCTTCACTACGTTAGGATAAGTTCCTGGTTGACATATTTTCGTGATAACGCACTTGCATGCATTTGTTGCATCTTGATCGTCAGCTAGTTCTTTATCGTGAAGAAGGTAAGGGTTCAAAAGAGCTCCTGCATAATGTAGATCGGTCTCTACCATTTCACGTCGCTTACCAAACGCCTTTTCGATAGGAATGGCTAAGTCCAAGGACAAACCAAAGGGCTCTTGTTGTAAAGAGAAGACATGCTTCTCTAAATTCCTCATGATGTGCAATACTTTGCCCATGCATGGTGTTTTTGCATCCAAATCCCGTAGACCAAACACCACAGGAGCCATCAATTTTCGGAAATTAGTGGCACGGGCCCAAAAATGCTCATCTAAAATTGTCTTCTTCACCTCCCAAGACTCCGTACGAGATTTTGCGTTCTTCATGTCCCGTAACTTGAGCACATATTCTACCCATTGTGGATCCACCACACTTTGTTGCAATCCAATCTTGACCTTCAACAAACGAGAAATCATGAAGAAATTGGAAGCAAATCTTGTTTTCACTGACATCAATAAGCTATTCTTCGTTTTGTGCTTTTGAAATATAGCTAGCGGCATATGCCGCAATCGGAAGAACTTCACAACAATTTGGGCCTTTTCCACTAGCTCCTTCAACCATTCTTGCTTCCCCCAATCTTGAAGCAACAAATTCAAGGCGTGTACCACACAACCTTGAAAAAAAATGTGTGGATATTTACTCGACACCATATTCCATGCTGCCGGATTTACAAGAGCGTTGTCTGCAGTCACTTGCACAACATTTGTGGGGCCTACTTGTTCTATAAACTTTTCCAAGACAGAGGCCAAAAAAGGAGCATTCTTTTCGATTCCACTTGTATCCACCGATCCTAGAAATTGTTCACCCACAAAAGATACAAGCATGGCATTTATCAATGGTCGATTGGTAACCGAGCTCCATCCATCAATAGACAATGTTGCTCCAAACTTCCGAATGCTATCTTCGGTTCGACTATGAAGCTTTGTTTTGATGTCGATCTTCGCTTGGTCAAGCAATTTATGGCGTAAATCATGATACGATGGTGGAGCGTAGGGCCCACAGTACTTGGCTGTTTTTTTCACTGCTTCTTTAAATGCCGGATTTCGAGCTACGGCAAATGGTATGTTTGCCGCATAGAAGAAATTGGCCCACACTACATTCAAATTGCGTTTTGCTGCGGAATCAAAGCCATCGACTAGACTACTCTGTCTTTGAGGTCTACTACCTGATGCCCTTGGAGTGTCACGATCACTGGATGTTTTTGTAGTTCGGTTTACTTCGGATCTTACACCAACAAATTCTTCCGGTGCTGCGCATGAGTCCTCTTGAGTAGAACGCGCCATATCCCTCTCATTTGAAAAATCCCTCCCGACCATACGCATGCTACCAACATCTACATTGTCAATGATCGGTCTCTGCGGGAATGCCCCATTAGATCGAAGAAATAGGATTCGAACATCCGGCGTCAATTGTGAACAAAGACTCACTCCTGTATCACGAACACCTGATGGGCCTTCATATCCTAAATGGCTCAACATACGGCTTATCTTCTTCGCAAACACCGAGTTGCAAGCCTTGCACTTGTTAACCTCAAATTGTTCCTTGGAATATATAAAAAATAATTTACTAATCAGCCTACTTCATCCTCCTATAAAGAATTGTTAATATTTTAGAAATCACCATATAAACCTATTTATAGGTAGGATATAGTATTCTTTAGGAAACAAAAATACTTGTATATGCCAAAACATTATTATACAAAGATTATTAATTCTTTGAAATAAGAAATAATATGGTTCACAGTATTTTTTATTACTTTCAAGAATTAATTTCACATTGGGTTACATCAATACTTGGGGGAAATCATGCACAAACTTAAAAAATATATTTCAATCTACAAGATTATTAAAGAAATAATAGAAAAAAAGTTTTTATATATAAGTTATTAATTTCACAAAAGGTAACTTCAGTACAGATAAGGAAGACAAAGCGGCAATATAACTTAGTACATAGAGTTACTAGGTGAATTCTAGGAAGGAATTAGTTAGGAAAAGTTAGTTAGACAATTTTAGAAGGAATAGTCTTAGGACCTATTCCCAAGACCAAATGGTTAGGGTTAATTTAATTATCCCCTATAACCACGGGAAACTATAAATAGGGATTTTTTCCATTGTATTGGATCATTATTTTTACAACTATCAATATACAAGCAACTTTCTAAAGACCAACTTCCAAGCAATCCAAGCAAGACCAACTTTCAAGCAATTCAATTAAAGATCGGCTTCCAATCAATTCTTCATGCCAAGGATTATTATAAGATAAAATTTCCAAAGACAAATAGAAGACAAATACAAATTAAATAGAAGACTAGAAATAGTTAGAAACATTGAAAAGAAAATTGTAATTTCTATATTAAAGATAATTTAAAAGGAAGTTGGAAACTTGTGTTTCAGCACTTTACCTTACCAGTTGATGCGGTACCATACCAACTAGACCAATCCTTGCTCATAGTGGCAAGGCACAAATTTTAATTCCGTATATTGGAATTAAATTCAAAATGTGAAGACCAAATGAACAATGTCCAAATATAATAAAAAATGAGTGCTCAAAGCCTTGAAAATCAAGGCCCTCCCGTCCACTGAACTATACATTACCAAGCAAGGGACACAAAAATTGCAGCTCCTAGCCCTTGGAAATCTTAGCGTTCAGTTTTCAAGAGTGCTCTCAAATGACTTCTTTCCTACAGTTATAGTCTCCCAAATAGGCCTGACCGTTGCAGACCATTTTTGAATCCACAGAACATACTATCCGTCGTCGCCTAATTGCGCAGCGGACGGGTGGTCGGGCGGAAGGACGGTCCAGCGGTCGGGCGGTCAGGCCCACGGGGGTCAGGCGGACGGATAATCTGGACAAGCGGATGGAGTGACGCAAAGACACGCGGACGCACGGACGCATATTGCGAACGGGTGGACGGGCGGATGGGAGCTCGGATGGACGGCAGGTCGGGCCCACGGGGGTCGGGCGGACGGGTGGTTTAAGGCGGACGGGCGGACGGGCGGGGTAGGTCGTGTTCAATTGTTCAAATGTTTAATGCTTCAAGAGATGTCGGACAAAATAGGGATTTATGGATGGAATGAGCCAATGAGGAGATTTCAGAATATTATGGTTTTGTCAAAGGGTTTTATAATTTAAAATTTCTAGATGAGCATGAAAAAAACATACTTCACAAAAAGTTGTTCTTCATAAATCACCATAGCATGAACTTAAAAGAAAGCAAAACAAATGATGAATTCAAAGATATATATATTGATATTTCATATTTGGATATATAAAGAACTTCAAAACAAATCAAAATTCATCATGAGTACAATGAATTACTAGTAGTACTCAACCCTTATAACATTCAAGCCACACTCACCGGTATACTTCTATACTATTAAACATTTAAACATAATAAAATAAGGAAAGCCTCTCTCATACTTAAGAACCACTACCCTCTCCTACATCATGAGATGGCCCCTCCTTAGCCAAAAGTCTTGCACTCATTCGTCGAGTATTTGACCCAGGATTGTAGACAACACCTCCTCCGGATCTAACCTCCATGTCCACCGCTATAAACTGTCGTTTAGTTTCCGGAGAGTGGTCATCATCATTGTCATCCTCTCTCTTCCGTTTTGAGCTTTGCTTTGGAGACAAATCTACTTCTTCAACCTTCAAGGCCCTCAACGCAGCATCCACTCGATCTACGAACACATTGACCTGTTCGTCATCAGCTTTGATGGGTA
>OY987263.1:18747501-19029938 GCA_963920665.1 Straminergon stramineum | reverse complement strand
GCATATGAAAGATATTCCTTGTCCCCACATTGTATTAAAATTTCAGCCCAAAATATGGAAATCTCCACTCACATGCACGGATGCACCTGCCCAAAATCAATCTGTTGCCAAAATCAACATTTGGTCCTTTAGGGGTTAAACTTATAGTAAATTAGTAATATTTCCAATTTTGACATTCATGCACATATAGGATATGTAATGCCACATTAACACATTACACATATGACATATTCATGATTTTGTTTTCATGTAATCTTTGACAATTTCCTTCAATAAATTGCCATAATTGGAAAATTTTGAGCAATTTCGTCTTCAAATTTTACTTTTATTTTAGCTTCTAAGAGCATCCTTTGTAAGGGACTAAGGGCAATCCCTATCTCTATGTCCATGAATTTCATTTGAATAGGAAAAAGAACTCCCCATCAAGGTTCTCTGTCACTAAATTTTTCAGAAATGAATGCCCAATTCTAAATTCTCTATCGAGGGTTTGGAGGTGAAATTTATGGGGTTTTTTTTCTTTTTTTTTAATTACAAATTTAGGGAAATCAAAGGTTACTTCCCTACAAATTTAAAGTAGAGTAATATTAGGGGTGTAGAACTTCCTTGTTCTGATTTTTATGATTTTCATCTACAATTCTATAAAGACATGGAGACAATTTGTGAATGTGGTCGGAGCGGACGGTCAGGGGTTTTGCAGACGGGCAGGGGCGGACAAGCAGACGGAACTGTCAGTTGGGGTAGACGGGCGGGGCGGACGAGCAGCGGCGGACGGTCAGGCGGGTGGGGTGGACGGTCAGTGGTAGATGTTGCGGGTTTCGGCAGACGGTCAGGCGGTCGGGGCAGACGGTTAGTGGCGGACGGTCGGGGGTTTTGGCAGACGGGCAGGGGCGGACGGGCGGGGTGGACGGGTGGACAGAACCGTCGGTCGGGGCGGACGGCGGGAACGTGCACTAGTCTGCTTGTCATTGGACGTTGTGGACCCCGCGTCCGCGTCCATGTCCGGACGTCCGGACGTCCTGTCAACCCTGCCCACCTTGACTTGCTGGTGCCCTCGTGGATGACCTCGGCGTTGCTTTTGGAGTTGCCTTCACCGGTGTCATCCATAATGCTGCCCGGGTCTGGATCTTCTAGATTTCCAGAGGAGAGTACTCACCTTCTTCCTCCTCCTCGTCTTCTGACCTAGTCCAGTACTCTTCCTCCTCAGATTTCTCAATATGAGTTATCTCCCTCTCAACTTCCTCGCTTGGAGACGTCTCATGCAATATGATGGGATCCATCTCCTTCCTTGGTTGTTGCTATTGTAGCATGTGCTCGAATCCTTCTAGATGGGTTTGGGCTGGATTCAACAGTCCTCCAATCCGCTCCGTCACTGATAGTTTCTGGATATCTCCCTCTGTCATTGCAAACTACACTGAAATCTGAACACATAGTAGTTTCTCACTCGATCACTAACTCACCACTCTTTCACTCAAGTGACTCAACTATACACGCACAAAACAGTTATGGAAGAAAGAGGAAGAATAAATGAGAGTGGCGGGTTTAAGTACCCGTCAACTTACCAACCATTCCTAAAGTGGACTGTTTACTTGTAACGGATTCCTATTTTTCTAGGTCGGAAGTCTAGACCATAGGCTATCGCTATCCGGGTTTCCGGATTCCGGTTCCATCCTGGATCCCGTTACGGATTACCAAGAGCATCCTTTCAACATTAGGGAGATGTTTAGGCTAAGAAGGTTCTAATCCTTTTTGCCTATTAGAAATTTGGAAAAATTCTTTATATTTATACACTCTTAAATACTAACCTGGTGACTTCTAGGATTATGGCTTGCGACACTTTAAGTCTATGACCATTTTCCTGAAAATTTTTTTTGAAGTATCTATAAATACCAAGTCAAACCCTTGGACAATGCTTAGGGTTTAATAAAATATCTATCTAAACTAGGATGACTTTCATCTAGAAACTGAGTGATGGAACGCTAACGTGATAACAGAAATCGCCTTGGATCCTAAGTGTAAGCGCGGTCGCCCTTGAAGTACCCGAAGTCACCTCCTGAGACCTACAGTCACACCCCCTTCTACCCGAAGTTGCCCCGCCCAAGACCCACAGTCGCCCCACTTCTACCCGCAGTCGCCCCTTTCTACTCGCAATCGTCCTATCCTAGGCCCGCAATCGCCCCCTAGACCTGCACTCACCCCCCTTGACCCATAGTCGTCCTGCTATAGACCCACAACCGCCCCCTCTAGACCCGAAGTCGCCCCCCTAGACCCACAATCGCCTCCTTTTCGACCCGTAGTCGCCCATGGGGCGATTGCACCCGTTTCCTGCACCCATCCTTGCTCTTAGTGGGCGACTTGCGGTGCTAGCAGAACTGTAGTATAAAGCTGAAGGCCCAGACTTTGGTTTTCACCTTGCTTCGGGGATGAACTCATGACTTGAATCTTCAAAAGAGGCTTCTTGTGGATGTTTGGTTCTTTGGAGGGCAACGACTTGGTTTGAGTGGTTTAAAAGATCGTTCAAAGCAAGTGGCTTTGCCATTCTTTTTTCAAAATCAAGGCTTTGATTCATATGATAATATTGTTTTAAGAACTCATAGGCGAGGAACAATATGGCTAGTCGGGGTGAGGGGAGGAGGACTACCATTAACAATACAAGGAGAGCCACGAAGGAGTGGGACCCTTGGTTGGTTATAGACATTGACCATCAGTTTGTGGGAAATACACAAACATGTGTTTTCAGTGGGTGGACCTCCATGTTTGTACGAAAGTGGGCATTCTATCACTTTGGATTTGGTAGCAGGACTGCATCGGAGTGATATAAGAAAATCCCATGGCCAATATTGCAAAAGTTTAGGACTTGTCGTGGGGTTGTTCCAAAGGAAATGAGCTTTGAACAAATGCATGAGGAGGTTCGAAAATTTGATGTTGTGGATGAGACTATGGTAGAGCCTATGGTGGAAGGGGGTAGGGAGAGGTCAGAGGAGCCTAGTGCTACGAATGAACCAATGCTTCCTATTATAGATTCAGTAGATTCCACTCCTCAAACAATTTTGAGAAGGAGGAATAATCCTTCCATTTCTAGGCAAACTAGCATGGATGAAGCATTACAAAGTAGCATGAGAGCAAAGTTGGATACCATGTGGGCTTCCTTCTTTTATGAGGCTAGCATCGCGTTCAATGTTGCGCGCCATCTTGCCTTTGTGAAAGCAATGAAAGAGATAGTGGCATCAAGACTACGATACCACCGCCTTCATACAATGCTTTGCGTACAAGAATGATAGAGCCAAAGAAGGAAAGTGTTTCTAAAATGGTCACTAAGCAGACAAAGCACTCTATTGAAGTTTACGGAGCGACTATTTGTTTGGATGGTTGGTTTGATACTTATAGCCGTCCATTATTGAATTTAATGCTTGTGTGTCCTATGGGGGATGTGTTTCTTGGATCGGTGGACACCATAGGGGAGAAGAAGGACATTGTGTGTACAACCAATATGATGGCGCAATACATAGAAGAGGTTGGCCCCAAAAACATTGTCCAACTATGTACGGACAATGCTGCTGTCATAATAGGGACTTTGAAGGCGTTACAAGAGAAATATCCACACATGTATACCCAAGGATGCGCAGCACACATTTTGGACTTGTTTTGGGAAGACTAGGCAAAAGATGTCAAGGTGAAGAGAATAGGACGACGTTGTATGCAAATAGTAAAGTACATCAAGAGGTACCATTCCACATTGGCTCTCTTCTGAAAGTACTCCCCGGACAAGGCATTGCGAATGCCTTCTAAAACACGCTTTGTAGTGAACTTCCTCATGATATCACATGTGGTGGAGTGCAAGTCAGCATTGATTCGAGTGATAATGGATGAGACATATGTGCAATTTGAGGCTAGTTTGGAACGTCGCCAAAATGGAGATATATTGAAAACGCAAGCTACTATAGCGCAGAATGACATTCATGCAGAATCTTTTTGGGTGGAGTGTGACAATTTTTTGCACATGGTAGAGCTCATCCTTATTGCTCTCCGAGTGTTTGATGGGAAAGCCCCAGCAATGCCTAAGGCTTGGTTGGTTATGAAGACTCTTCAAGAGCACATGTGGAGCTTGTGAAATGAACCTTTTTTTTCTAAATGATGAAACTACAACAAAGTTTGAGATGCAATTCGAGGCTCGTTGGAAATTGATGCTCATAGACCTACACTATGCAAAGGCACTCTGAAATCCTTTCTTGATTGAAGTAGGAACCCTTCTTAACGACGGTGTGGCCAAAAGAGCCTTAAATCGGGTGCTTCGAAAAATGAGCGAGTCATTGGGATTATCATACATGGAGGCATTGCAGGAGCTCACGTAGTTCGAAGAGAAGACAGGTCCTTTTGACCCCTTAGAAGAGGCTCCTGATATTACACAATGTAAACTAATGCCTCATCAATAGTGGAATCTTGTGGGTGCTAATGTTCTCCCAAAAATTGCAATGAGAGTTCTATCTTTGACGTGCTCAACATCATCATGTGAAAGGAATTGGAGCATGTATTCGTTTGTGCACAATAAAGTGCGAAATCGCCTAACCACATCCAAGGCGGAAGCTTTGGTGTATATCTACACCAACAGTAAACTTGAACGTGAGAAACGTAGACACAATCCTGCAATGTTTTATGAAAAGTACCTTATGGATGGAAATACCTCAGAAGAGAATGAAGAGCCATTAGCTACAGGATCATCAAGGCATGGCGACCTAGTCAGAATGGCTCAAGCTAATGAGAACATGAGGCTGGTAGAAGAGCGCCTACGTAGAAATATGTGGGCAAGACTGATTCGTAGAGAAAACAGTCCTCTACGGAGATACAACTATGGAAATACATTTATAGCTGAGAATAATAGGTACTACTCTAAGGAGGAGCAGATTCAACGCGCACCGCGAAGGCCCCCACAACCCTACTTCTCTACTAGGGATAGGAATGTACCTCCTCCAATAAAGTCATCGCGGATGAGGGCAAGTAGTCCCGACAACCCCAATGAAGGCGTAAATAATCCAATGCCAACAAGAGCTCAAAAAGCAAGATCTCCAAATGTTGTAGATCAAGGTTCTACAAGGGTAATGAACCTATGAAGTGTCGCTTGAGTTGCTGAGGTAAATGAAAGGCAAGAGGAGGCAACACCGCCAACACATGTCAAAGATGTTGTGCATACAAGCGTTCCACTTTCTCCATTACAAAGCCCCTTAAGAATAGAAAATGTGGAATATGATTCAAACTTGTCCTTGCAAGCTATTATGAACCGGAATCGTACGGTGCCCTTAAGTGGAGGGGGAAACGCAAACAATGCTAAGGCAACTAGGTCTATACCAATCCGTGCGACTAGGCCACCCTTGCATAATAGTCCTCTTAGGACAATTGATAATGAAGTCCATGCCTCTGCTCCACAACCCACTCAACCCTCCTCAATTTCTAGCCCTGGAGAATCATCCTTGCTCGTATGTGAAGGCACAAGAGGACAAAAAAAGCGATTGAAGAAGATGCAGGAGAGGCTGCAAAGAAATCTCAAACGACAGAACCATATTGTCCAAAAATTCATCATGGGTGAAGCCAATTCAAATCGAAACATCGGGCAATCCAGTAGAGGCGGACAACACCCTGCATCCAACCTTGATGGAACAAGAGATGCATTGAGGTTGACTAAACGATTGGTGCAAACTAGCGGCGATGGCGTCGTGGATACTGAAGTGCAGAACGTGAACTCAGAGGTAGAACATGAAGTGCAAAATGAACGAGTACGAAGGGAGGACGAGAAGAATGGTAACCGTGATGATAATGAAAGGGTGGAGGAGTCGAATGATGATTTTGACCTTGACGCTGATGAGGTGCCTAGTAATTACACATTTTCACCATAACTTTATAAACATAGATTTAGAGGTAGTGAAGTGGTAATGTAATGCTTTTGCATAATTTTGGTGTGTTGAAGTTTTCTAGCTTAAGTTCATAGGCAAATAGCCTATAGATGAGTTTTGTGTAGTATGTACTTTAGTATGAAAGCATGATAGTGTTAGAATTACAAAGTTTTGTTCACTATCTTTAGTGTGGACTTCTACAAGTATAGAAGTGGAGATCTTAACAAAGTTCATGGAAGTACAATTGAAGTAGAAGTTCATTTATAAGATTGGGTCACTACTCTATTAGTGTGTACAACTTATAATTACAGTAATACTAATTATCCTTACTTTTTTCTTGTTTTTGTATCTATTTTGGGTGTAATTATTATATCCAATTGCGATATTGGCTTCTACACTTCAATAGGAGTAGAAAATTTGAATTAGAAATTCCCAACGATATGTAATAAAGAAATGTAGAACTCGGAGGCTCCTATGAATGAGTGAATGACCACAAAATGTGAAGTACTTAATTTAAGGCTTAGGAGAATGCAATGGCACATGGAAAGTGAAGTATCCTAAATCGTGAGCAAGATTGAAATGGTCATTATATCCATGTTTGCAATCGCAATGGCACACGAGGTTGCTCTTAACCTTTTACGGATGGACTAGTGAATATGAAAATCATCTCCAATAGAACTCTGTGATGTGATGTACTTGCCTTTCCCCCTCACAAAATACTCATTTTTGGTATGAGGACTCAGTAAGATCTCTCGTTTGGGACTAAATTTTTAAAGATGGACAATTGCACTTATGTCGTATATTAGAAGTTCTTATCATCCACGAAACAAAAAAAAATTCCTTGCGTATGGGATAAAGCCAAGATCGCCCTTTTCCTTACACCCGCAGTCGCCTTTATACCCTCAATCGCCCTAGGTTGGACTTGCAGTCGCCCTCATTTTAGGACCCGTGGTCGCCCCACCTTACCTGCAGTCACCCATGGTGATGTGGTCAAAGCTTTCCACGTCATTGTTGACAACCCGCCACGTAAGATGAAATTTTTGGCTGCTCTGCCCAAAAACCCTAAACCCTAATTTCACGCTCGTCAAATTTGTCTCATATATGCGACACTTGTCATATATGACATGCAACATTAGATGAACAACTCAACACCCAAAATCCAAAACACATTCAATACAACAACCCTGGATAGGATAGTGGGTCTTCAGCCACTATAATTCACGAAAGGAGTGGTGGGCCTACCACTCACAAAATCAAGCGGCGATCCCTCTGATTGTCCAACAAAGATAAAACTAAACCGGGAGAGGAGTGAAGCTACATACAGACAATTTGAAACGAATTAGTTCAGAGGAGTAGCAGGACCAGAAGTGGTGAGGTTCTAGGATTGAGGTAAATTGTACTAACCGGATAGTTAGGGCACTAGAAGGGGAGGAATCTGGTCCAAGATTGTCTGGTGGTTGGTTGTTTCCGATTTTATATCTAGGACCGGAAGGAAGGTTTGGAAGTTAGTAAAACTTACTCGCTTAATAAAGTTTAATACTTCACAGGATCTCGTGGGTTTGATCTTTAGAGTCACTTAGTTATGCTCTAGTGTGGTTTTTGTGAGTATAACGGGGAATTCACCTGCCCTGTACTGCGACAACAATTTTTGGAGGCTCAGATCTAGGATTTGACAATCTTCTTTTATCAACAAGTTGGGTAATAATTGTAGTGCTCATTTTTAGATAAATAATAAATTTCTATATGAAAATGTCTTTGAATGTCCTCCACTTTATGAGAGTCCACGTTTGGAGGGCACCCTAAATCCTTGAAATTAAAATGTCTATGTAGTTTTAAAGTTGAATTACTAATTCTTCTATGAACTTGCGTGGATTTCTAGAAATTGAATTTGGAAGAGATGACAGACCTACCATCGTGCAATTTATCTGAAACACTTCATAACAAATGGCTTCAAATGTACGGGAATCATGGAAACAATTTGTTTGACGCAACTTGCAATGACAATATTCATGCTTGGATGCAAATGACAAACTACCATGCATACCTTAGAGGTCATGCATCTGGATTTGGTCCATCAAAGGGCAAGTTGAAGTTGAAAGTTGCTAGACAAAGTGGAGATCCCCAAAAAATAGCAAAAGCGCTAAACACGTTACCTGGAGCCAAGGGTGTGGGAACTCATATACCTCATTTGGAAGGAGAAGAGATATTTGGAAGCACAAAGAGGAAGTTGGACGTACCCATTCGCAACGAGGGAGACTCACATAGACTGGACAAAGTAAATTTTTCTCAACCTTATGTTCGAACAAGGTCCACTACAACGTCTATAGATTTTGTGGATGGCAAAGATAAACAACCTAAGGCAAACACTCCTCAACATGTTACAATTGCATGTGAAAGTGATTGCGACAAGTCGAAGTGGCACATTGCAAGGATTAGCCACAAATCGAATGCTAAATGTCAAGCTCAACAACAGGGATCAAACATCAAGTGCACCACCAAAATTGCAAGGGGAAAGAAGGGAACACCACCTCCCACTTATAGGGACGACATAGAACGATGTGTGAAAGGTATAAAACATAAGTGGATCATTGATTGGCTATAGGTGCCAGAGGTTTGGCCTATTTTGATTTGGACCAACCTCAATCAGGAGGAAACCTTGTTGTTGCAGCATGTGAGCTTTTTCCTGCAAGAACGCCCTACATTGTCGCAACGTCGACTCTTCAACATGTCTCAAATTTTCAAAACCGTGTTATTTGACCAACCACCACCACCAAATGCAGATGCATATCCAATAGTTAGAAACAATCGAACCATATAGTGAATTACAAATGCACCAACTACAGAGTAGCGCAACAAGTGGGAGAGTGTTGGCAACATTAGAGGACAAATACTTGGAGTGACATTGCTTCCTCTTCCGGGGCTAGGAACAATTATGTCATTGGAAACCGGGGCAGACCATAACAGAAATGTCTATCAAATTATAGTGGGTAAATTTCCAATGTGCACATTCCTGGACTTTGTCAATATAGTTGTTTCTGCCATTGGAGGTCGTCAACAATATGTGAATTGCAAGCACTTATACTACTTGTACCAGTACTTTTGCAAGATGGATATTCATGATGATAAATTCATTCATACACCAAGTTATAGCTTCAATGAGTTGAAGCTTCTTCTAATCCGAGTAGGGATCATCACTATTCAAAATAGGCATAGACACATCGTACTATGTAATTTAATCATATTGTATTCATTTATATTTGTCACGATTGAAATGATTTGAAGCCTATAGAATAGAAACTATCAAATTATGCATTCACAAAGTATAAGAGTATATGTGATTAGTCAAATGTTTTGAAGTAAGTTCATAAAAATGAACATGGTATACAATCGTGAACCCAATTTCATTAAGGCATATATGAATATGAAATTATTTTTCTATCTTTTTTTCCCAACGTTTTTCCATTACTTGAACTTACTCATAGACTCTTTTATTCCATTATCATCCCTTTCATCTTTCCATTTTCTTTCATTCTTCTTTCTTTTCTGTTTTCCTCTATGCCCCATTTTTTCTTTCCCCTTTTTTTCCTTTCCCCCTTTATTTCTTTCCCCAATTTTTTTTTCCTATTTTTTTTTTTTCCTTAATTTTTTTTCCTAAACCCTTTTTCCATCTTTTTGGGTCATTTCTTACTATTTTTTTAATCATGTCAATAACTCAATATTTGGCAATACATTACAATCATGACCTGAAGTCAATTTCATAATTCAAAATTATATAAAGTAAAGAACCTAAAGATTCGAGTGAAATATTTACCATAGTGCCTTCTAGTTGTCATGTCACCTTGACCTATAGGTTATGTACTCACCCTAACCATGTCCTCTTATACTAATGCATGTTTGAAATCCCAATCATTATAGGATATTCAGAAGTCTTTATACTACATATTCAATTTAGCTCGGGAAATCAATACAACAGAGTTATGCCCAAGTGACATCTACTGAGCATACTCGCTGTATCTAACATCTTTTCTATTGTAGTCGATGAACTAAGTGTTGAAACTTAGCACCAAAAATTTTAAAAGGCCTTCTCTCATAGTAAGTAACAATTTGAGGACAATGAAAAGAAAGTAAAATCCACGGTTATAGGGGACACAGTCATAGATCAAAAAATTTACTATAAATAATAAGTTTTCTTCTATTTTTGAAATTTTTTGGGGCCCAACAAAATTTGGGGAAAAAAGTTTTAAAATACTGTTTTCACGACTCTAGACTCATATACTCCATGCTCGCAACTAACAAGCTCACTGCTTTAGGCTCGCATACTAGCATTGTTGATTTGGATTCTAATACGTGGAGCTTGCAATTGCAATAATTCTTTCTATTTTGGGATTTTTACAAAATTCTAAGTTGAAATTGAAAGAGATTTCTCGAAGCATCATTTTAAAAATTTAAATCAATTACCAAAAATGGTTATATTGGAAGTTGAAATCAAGGTTGACCAAAGCACATCCATTTTTTGGATTTGTAAATCTCTAGAGGTTAACTCATGCAATTCTAGCATTACATTTATATTTATGTGGTAGACATCAAGTATTCTAGGACTCAATGGAATTGTACATATGATACAATATTTGTTCCATAGAATATCAATTATGTGCTTAATTGTAGCAAAACATACAATAGTGCATGTGATATTTACATATAACTATATTCACCATTACATACAAAAGAAGAATTGGAAGAAAGAGTACTTGTACATACAATTAAAAAACAATAATTTAGAAGATAAAATGAAATTGTAGTTTCATTATCAACTAAAATATTATTTACATCACTTCACTAATAAGAAAAACTCCTAAACATCATGGAGCATTACAATATAAAGTTTGGTTAGATTCCAAGCACTAGAAGAAAATTGCATTTAACTAGTCAAAATACTAGGTTTCGCTTAACAAAAACTATATTGTATTCAACAGAAAAGTGTGGGTTGGATTTTGTTGAGTTCTCCCTTCATAACACAAAATTCTACGTTTGAGCATTTCAACATAGAGTATGACAAGTGAAAAGTAGAATTTTGTGTTAGAATGCAAAATTTTGGGTTTCAAAGGGAGATCTCAACAAAATTCAGTCCATACTTTTTTGTTGAGAAATACGTAGTTTTTGACAAGTTCAACATAGTTTTCTTCTAGTGAAGGAAGAAAATCCAATGTGAGTATCAGGGTTGCACAGACGTCTAGAGGCTCAAATAACTAGTGTCCGCGTCCACTACTTCGCGAATGTCTAGGGACATAGAGAATCTAGAGTCTCACCCCAAATGCTAGACAAGCGGATGGGCGATCGGCCATGCCGTTGGACAGTCGGACAAGGCGGGTAGGCCATCGGACAATCGGTTGGACAAGACAGATGGGCCATCCAACGGTCAGTCAGATAGTTAGGCAGACACCAAGATTCAATCGCCATTTGCGATTGCAATTTTTGGAATTTCAGGGCGTATAATATACCGTTGGAAAGGTATTCCAATGACCTTTCCAACGGTATATTACGTGCTTCCAAACTCAAAAAAACTCCAATTACTAATGACGATTGAAGTTGGCTGTCCGCCCGTCCACCCAACAGGTTGGCCATCTGCCAAGCTGTCCGCCGGGCCGTCTACTTGGCGGACAAGCAGACAGTCAGCTTCAGTTGCCATTTGTGATTGGAGTTTTTGGAATTTTAGTGTGTGCAATATATCATTGGAAAGGTCTTCGAAATACCTTTCCAATGGTATACTATACACCCCCAAATTCAAAAAAAAATCCAATCACAAATGGTGATTGAATTTCGCTATCTACATGTCCGCCTAATAGGTTGGTTGTCCGCCAAGCCACCTTATCTATAAAATTTTAGATTCCGAAAAATATAGATCTACTTCCAAAGATTAGTATTTAGTACTACAAGCATCCAATGTAACATTAATGACTGAAAAGATAATTCAAGGTATTCTCCTATTCATTCAAATCGCCATTTTAAGAGCTAAACCCTAAACCCTATACTATGAACCTTACATCAATCATTATAAACATTGGTGCATTGTATAGATTATATTTGATCTTTCATCTTTAATGCATCTGATTATGAAAATGGACTACAAAAGTAGACCTCATAGACTTATTTATTTATATTACTAATGCTTTTAATTTTTATGGTGTGTGGCATCAAATATTATGTACCATTATATAAACGTGAGGTATTCAATTAAAGATTATATGGTTGTCTACTAACTTTAATATAATAAAGTGCAATCTAGTAAAATAAAACCATATATTTTGAAGGTACCTATTTAACATGGTGACATTATATAAGATTCTCAAATATAACATTTTATTTATTTTTAGATGTCACTATTAGGTGTACTAACAATAATACATGTTGAACTTTAGCTACATAAAATTACATGAAATAACAATAGTGTGCTAAAAATGTTTTTAATAACATTTTCTAATAAAATAATAAAATAATCCAATTGCTAGTATTATCCATACCTTGATGTTTTCAACTATCAATACATCTTACAACAAAACTGAAATAATTACTTTAAGATATAATTGAATACTTCACATTTGTATAGTGCCACATAATATTTGATGCTGCATATCATAAAAATTAAAAAAACATTAGTAATATAAATAAATAAGTCCATGAGGTCTACTTTTGTAGTCCATTTTCATAATCACATGCAAAAAAGATGGAGGGTCAAATATAATCTAAACAATGCACCAATGTTTATAGTAATTGATATAAGGTTCAAAGTATAGGGTTTAGGGTTTAGCTCTAAGAATGGCGGTTTGATAGTGTAGGAGGACACCTTGAATTATCCTTTCAGTCATTAATGTTACATTGGATGCTTGTGTATTGAATAGTAGTCTTTGGAAATGGATCTTTACTTTTCAAAATCCAAGATTTTTAACAAGAGACAGACTGACAGACTAGCAGATGAGTGGGCAGACAGTTGGGCGGATAGCAAGGTAGAAGCTAACTTCTTAAAACCCTGAACTACTTCTGCTATTTGTGATTTAAGTTTTTGGACTTTGAGGGCGTGTAATATACCATTGGAAAAGTATTCTGAAGACCTTCCTCGTAGTATATTACATGCCCCAAATTTCCAAAAACTCCAATCGCAAATGGCGATTAAAGCTTGGTGTCTGCCCATCCCCCAACTTGACGGACAGCCAACTTGTTGGACAAACGAGCGGATAGCCAACTTCAATCACCATTAGTGATTGGAGTTTTTTTATGTTGGGGGCGTGTAATATACCATTGGAAAGGTATTTGGAAGACCTTTCTAATAGTATATTACATGCCTTGAAATTCCAAAAAAAGAAGTCGGATATGGCAACTAAAGTCGGCCGTCTGCCTAATTGTCCAACCGCTTGTCGGACGACACATCCACCTGCGTGTCCGCCCACTTCTCGGATGGCCTGTCCACCCGCATGTCCGATTGCTTGTTAGACGGCCCATCTGCTCATCCGCCTATCCGCCCACATGTCCGACTACTCATCAAACGGGCCATTTGCTGATCTGACCCGTCCTCCTACTTGTCCAATGATCCATCCGTCTGCCAGCCACCTATCGGACAGTGACCAAGCTTCGTTCGATAGCTTGCACAACGTCCGTTCAAATCGGACGTCCGGACATCTGATTTTCATATGCAATTTGGCCATAGACATACATCCGGGACAACCCTAGTGAATATCACCTTAGTCCCTTGCAATATTTCTAAGTCATTTTCTATTGAATAGTAATTTTGCTATGGCATCTCCATACATGCTCAATTTTTCTCTAGTCAAAGATGGGGTTAAAATCCAACTATGAATTCAACTTCATGTGATGTATGATTATAGAATTTAATAAGCATTATGGTAACATTTTGAACCTTTTACAATATAATTGATGCAGCAACAACATCTAAAGATGTCAACATATTACTTTGAAGCTCAATTTGAGTCTTAATAATCCAAAATACATAAAATATATTATTATGCATTAAAGTCAATTTAAGGCCATATTCATTAAAATGAGAAAAAGTGGTGATAATTAGACCTTAGGGCCCTTCGATTCAAAGATAAGTTGTTGAAAGGCAAAGATAAATATAGGCAAGCCTATGACTAAAACAAGAAGAGAATATATATTAAAAATAGGCTCCCAATTTAAATAGTATTACATTTTGAGAATACTTCAAGCATTCAAAGACTCATATAATAAAGAGATGAGAAAATGACAAACGGAATTACAAATGGGAGTCCAAAAAAATGTGAGATTTTCAGAAATGGTCAATTTACATCAAAGGATGCGAACTTACTTTGGAACCATGTACACATATAACAATTTATGTCACTTGTATATATATTTCACTTCATAGGAAATGAAATCTCAATTACTCTAATGATTGGATGTATTTCTATTAACATGAAGAGACCAATTATGTGGACAAAAAGCACTCTATATTGCAAAAAATGGATCCTTTTGTATGTAAATGAATATTCTATTAATAGTAACTAAAGTTTAACTAGAGCAAACAACTCTAGAAAAAAAATCACTCTTCTAACTATCGGTCTTGCTTGAAGAAGAGCTCTTTGCTACCTCCAAAGCTTTTAGCTTAGCTAACCCCTTGAAGATATCCTGGCGACAAGAAGGTCTTGGATGGTCACTTGCACAAAGGACAGGACTAAACATCCCCATCTTCATTAGTTCATTGACCTCTCTTCGTCGTTTCCGTTCGTTTCGCAAAATACCGTCGTGGGAAAGAGATTTACAACTTTGAGGAGGCAGGCTAGATAGTGATCTATTGACTATGCATATGTACGGATCTACTGTTGCTTTTGTTTGCGAGTCGTTTGATCGAAGATAGTTTCCACGAACTGTGCGACGATAAATAGGTACAAAGGAAGGTGAAGAAACACCTCTCATAGATTTGGAAGGGAGGGAAACGGTTGTGTCCCTAAGGCATGGGCTATGACTGCCAATACATCCACCTCTTGAAATCTTCCTTTTATGGACCGCCCCCTCCGAATCCGCTTTGGGATCAATATTGTAAACAAAAAGTCGCCCACATGTAGCTAGCGTCGGGACATCATCGTCGACACCAAGATCCTAAGCACCACTTTCGACATTTGTATAGAGTTTCCTATGTGAGGTGATCTGAGTACGTTCAGAAGGTGACTGTGAACGAGGTCGACCTGGTGTAAAGGATGTCGTCTTCAAAGGGGATGGTGAGCAAATTGGAGTCCTAATGGGACCTCGATTGGGCGAACTGTCAACGATACCTTCCTCCACATTTCCCTTAGCGAAGTCGATAACTGCCGATGCTGCGTCCGTGGCGGAGCAAAACAAATAGGGCTTAGAATTTGAGAACAGCAAGTAGCTATCTGCAGTTGAGTCCGACCTCCTGGACAAGGAAGCCTCTGATCCAGACAATAGGCTCCTCGTCAGCGGTTGCTTCCGTTGGAGCAAGTGCATAACTGATCCTCCAACCTAAATCATCCAGAAAATACAGAGTAGCCCCACACATTATCCTCGACCCAAGGATAACTACACATCTGAAGAAGGGATGATGCAAGTGTGTGAAGACATTTCATTAAAAGAAGAACAAGCGAAAATTTCATATGAAAATTCAAAATTTTTATAATACAAATTAATGAAATGTACAGAAGGTTCCGTATTCACATAATGCACAATGAGTTCCATAATTGACCCTGACAAGGAGAAGTCTACTTCATTGTATACTTGTCAGGCTCTATCACTAAATTCAACCCTGGTAGGACGAAACGTGACCCAAAGTTCCTAGCACTTTCTCTCATACTGTCCAAAAGATCATCTACTCTACATGAAGATTCAGCCACAGGGGATTTGCCGATTCGGTTCCTATCTACATACTCTCGCAAGCTGCCGGGCTTACAATCCTCATGAAGTCGCTTCAGCCAAGGTGCGAAGGTTTCCATGAGGACTTTGTCCCCACGCATGAAACGATTCCAATTGTCCAAGAATATCGCATTCCCGTTCTCATTGAGGACACTTTTCTTCGGAGAGTCGTCAATGAGAAGAGTATTGTCAATGCTAAAAGATGACCGATCATCAGGATCCAAGAAGAAGTAGTCTCCAAGGACTTTGAGAAGCAGAGGCTTGAAAGGGTTCCCATCTTGTACAAGGAAATTTCCTGGAGATATTTCCACCTTTTTACACTTGTCCTGTCCTAGGATGTCAAAGGGCGGTCTACAATTCTGGAACAAAAATCCCGCAACAGGCTCCACCGTCGTCTTAAGCATAGAGCTCCAAACTACCACGCGATTAGCGATCTTGCAAACCTCATCTAGAAATTCCCGAACGTTAGGACGAATGTAGACAACTTTCGTCCCAATTAGAGTTTGTACTCGATCAGAAAACATATTGTCGTGGACTTCATATGCCCTCACCCCCCTAGCGGACAACCTAGCGCAGCACTCACAAAGTACTCCATTCAAGTCGAACACAACGTTTAACCACTTCGGTCGCGTTTGCGTAACTAACGAGGACATTTGCCGCGGCATAGATTCTTCGCAGCCCCCAAATACTACCTGATCAAATCAAACACAAGAAAGATATAGTTACCTGCTGAAATGCAGAATCAGTAGAACCATAAAATGGCGCAAAGCATTGAATCCCACTAATCGATTGCAGAACCCCTCCGCTAAGAGATTGTCTGAGTGCCAATGGACAGTGTACACTTCTAAGTTTTCCAGGCTAGTCACAAACATGGACAAGATCAATTCATTAGACACGAGTCCATTGAACATGTGTCACGTATATTTATTCCAAAATAAAATACCATACATCCGGAGAGCTGTTCGATTATCACTAGCCAATTCTGTACAAGTACCCACTACACTCCAATTCGATATCTACACTATTCTACAAGACGCAGTCAAGCATGGGCAAATCGTTGACGCCACACAATCAGAGACTCTCCACTCCCTCTTGTCAATCAGAATGAATCGACATAAGAGTCTCTCACTAAGCAAGGGCAGCATGATGGAATCACAAACAAATATCCTTCACATTAAAAAAGGATGACTCAGGAATAATCATATGGATCTGAATATTGCGAAGACAATACCTGATCGAACACTAAGTTCGCAGAGTCATCTTCTAAGACTCCCCCATAATCAACAACTTCTTCGTCCTCATCATCAGGATTCTGGGACTCAACCAAAAAATCTTCGAGGGGTGCGACACTTGTAAGAGGAACTACATCCTCACGAATTGTTCGATCCTGTGTCTCAGGGACAGACTCACATTGTTCCTCCAAAATTGCTGGTTGTTCAAAATTATCCTCGCCTCGAGGATCGCCATGAGTAGGTTGGCTACTATCTGAGGCATTCAATGTGCACAGCATCTCGTCACACGTATTGAGAAGATTTCCATCACTAGCATTCGACGACAAAGGATTCTCGCCTCGAGAAGGAGCAACAATATTATCCAAGGGAGGAGGTAGAAGGATAGAGTTATCCTCGTCTCGAAGGAAACTCTTTGCGTTTATGGCAGACGAATGCTCTCCAAGAACACCAAGGCACAGTTGCAGTCCCGGAACATGACTAGCTCCCTGATTTAAAGTTAGAGAAAGCAAGTGAGAGTCCAAAGCTAACTTCAACAGACGATTTTCTTCCTCTATTCGCTTCACCCTTTCCTTCTCGATCCTGTCCTCCTCTCTTTTCTTTGCCTTCTTCATCGCCCTTTCCGTCTAGAAGTCCATGACCTCCGTCTTCACAGGACGGAGAGGTACATCGCTAGAGCCTCAAGGAACTCCAGATTGCGACAAAGTTCCAATTTGAGGATCCACCGGATCATTTCCTCCAGAGGGCCCTCCTAACTCCGATTTAGGCCCGCCAAAGTCGAATTCATCCATATCCGAGTAGCCATCTGACATATCACTAAGATATACGTCAATGTGGACGGGCTCCTTCATGACCTCCTTTCCTTTGCGCATCAACCCCTCTCCCACATCGGAATCTCCAACTCCTCCGGAAGTCGATGGCCCTCCTCGAGTCATGATTTGGAAATCACCCGCGGATGCCTCCAAATCCTCACTACGAACCACGTCAGCGTTCGTTCCAAATTCATCGATGCCAAGATCTGAATCTTCCTGCCCACCCACTGCTTCTCTCTGTTCGGTTGCCGTATCCTCATTGCCTATTTCAGATGGCGTGGACTCCGAATTCAATTCGGGAGTCCCAAGAAGACGTGGACGAACATAATTCGCCAGATATGGCGAATTATTGTGTAAGAAATCATTCAAGTCCGTTCTATCCCCATGTCTCACCATTTCACGAAATTTCTCTAATGAATGCTTCTCAGTTATCCCGTAGTAGTAGAGACCATACATCTGCAAGTCCAATAGCGCTTGTAAATATTATTTCAACAGTAATTCAGGTGGTAAACTAACTCAATGCAGTTATCCTCGATTCAATGATAAATTAAACACATAAATTCATATCCACATCAAGAAATAAATATCGAGTTACAATTCTGAAATCAAAGCAAAGCAAACTCTTATCCTCGACTCGAAGATAAAAGAGACCATGATCTAGTGTCATACCTTTGCGGCAATCATAAACTTCGATCCCGCATAAATGCCGATGACATTCTCCCCCTAAACAACAAAGCTTTGGAGTATGTCAACATAGAATTCCATCCGAAGCTCCGCTTGATGTACTCTGTATTTGGCCTCATTGTTCTTACAAAATTCCGTGTAGTAAACATTCCTCGACATTGAATACTCATTCTTCATGACATCCTGACCATGAAGCTCGCCATTCTCCCTTTTTTTCAAAAGGAAAAGCAATGTCACTGGGGGTGCGGTCCCCCGATTTGTGACACCATCCAAGCGCTCTGCTCTAGATGGAATGTAGGTCGACTGCTTCAAAACAAACTACTTCATATGCTTCGAAGCAAACGAGGTAATCGCCTTCACGTCGAATGAATTGCCAACAATCCATAACCATGTCTCTGCAGTACACAGAGATGGCCTCAAATGATCCAAAAGAAATTTGAGAAGTGGATATGTTGGTGCAGCTTCACCGGATCCTGATTTCAGTCTCGGAATCTGCCGGAAATCAATTACTGCCAATGGGAGCTTCCTCGTTTGGTATTGCCAGTGGTGACTGGTACAGAATGCTTGTGGGTAGCATTCGTGTCCCTGAATAAATACATCCCCCCTTGGCTTATCAACTCACCCCTTCATCTTCAAAAAGGTCTTGAACATGGGATAGATCGTAGGAAACTGCTTCTCCTGGTAGTTGATCGCTCTTTTCTTCTTAGCCTCATTTGTGAGGCGCTTTTTGAAGAAGTCGTTGGGCATTTCAGTTAATAGAAAATCCCAGGATGCAAATGTGAAAAGATGCACGCGTTTCCAATTTCGCCACTCTGTGTCATCCACGTCCCCGTACCTATCCTTAAATTTCAAGGATGGATCGATGGCCATGAATTCCTCAATAATGACCTTCTTGCGCTTCCTTCTCTCTACCTAGTCTGCTGCGGATTGATTGTCTTCACATAGGAACCTTGTCTTGTGAAACGACACTTTCGGATAGTTGCGAGTGCGCCCAATTGTCCTACCAAGGAGATGAAGAGCGTATTCCTTCAAATCCTTGTCTGTGAAATGCCCCATATGCTTGAAGAATTCCCTCTTCAATGTGAAGGACTTCGGATTGAATGTCTTTGATGTCCTGTAAGGCTTTTTCGTACATGGATCAATCAGTGAGCCCTCCATGTGCCTAGCCAGGAACTCTTCCCACAACTTGTATGTGTCATCTACTAGAGTGATTATCCAAATCTCATTCTTGACATCAAACGCATTTTTCACATTAGCCCCATCTTTATCTGGGTTAATGCTCTGGAATCGAATCAGAACAACATCCACAAATCTCTGCAAGGCCGAAGCAGATGATAGTGAGTTAGTTTTCAACGACTCCGAGTCATACTGATAGATATTATCCTCGAGTCGAAGATAACGCATACTTCTTCAAATCAAGTTTGAGTCGATACGTACAGTATGAAAGTTCAATAAAACAAATTTATTCCTACAAAAAAAACTGAACTAGAGAAGACTATTCTATCCTCGACTTGAAAATAGAAGTAAATGACTACATTACCGTATATGCTTGCTGATTCAGGATGGCCTGGTTTCCACAGGTTGCTGCTTCTGTAGAGATGGCACTAGGTCGTCTTGATGATATCCAGATATATCTACAAGCAGATATTTGGTTCCCCCATGTTGGTTGACTGTGTTGCAGATGGTTGGTTGTGTTATACCATTTCGAAATCTCTGTGAGCTTTGCTGGGTCCAAACTCCATACAATTGTAGCTTCCCATGTTTGAAGCTCGACCCTACAACTCTCACAGACACCACCTACTTGGAGCTGCTTCGCAGCTATGATGCTGTGCTGGCCATTAATAATGAAAAAATTTCCAGCCTTAATAGCATCCCAGTCCTTAGGAAGCTCCTTTAGTAGCTTCCTATTCGCATCCATGGGTGTCAAACAAATCCTTTGTCTCTGTTTTGCATCCCCAAGATGAATCAACTCCTTCTTCACATCCTCCACGATTATGGACTCCAACTTCCTGATAATATACTTCTCTCTTGCCAGAAAGCATTGATTGATTGACACATTATATGTGTGAGGATCAAAAATAAAACAGTCCTTGTGCTTTTCCCAAAATTCTTTTTGGTAAGCAGCAGCGACTTCGTAACTTGCAATTGGCTTTTCATTATTTTGGCTTCCACCTGCGACATTGGTCAAGGCTGAGCCTGAACTCCCAACTGTTGTTGGCCGTATCTGGCTCGCAGTCTTCCGATGCTTGTCACTTGTTTCTCCGCCAGCTGAACTGATTGCTTTTCTTTTAGGCGCCTAAGCACGAGCTACACCTCTTCCACTACCTCTAGTCGCCGATCTTCCTCTTCCAGTCGAGGTTGTACATGGTTCATTTTGATTCACCTGTCTCGACTGACTCCTCCCTTGGCCACTTCGCACTGGCCTCTGTACATTTTGCATGGCGTGCTTCTCCATACATCTGAACATAATGTTCAGTCTTCTTGCCACAAATTGAGCATCTTTGTGGTTCCAAGGACTGAACTGTCGATTGAAATCGACCGCCAAGACTTCTAGATTTGCAGTCTCTAGGTCTTCTACAATGGTTTTCAGGTCGAATACACCAGTGTGGTCATCCTTGTGAATGACAATTGAGTGTGTATGCCTTAATTCCTGACCATTGTCGTCGTGTGCTTGGAGAGTTATTACTACGAAGTTCTGACGATGAACTTCAATGAGAGACACCTTCTCGTTCAAATTCCAGTTTACATACGTACTGGAATCTTTCATCCGATATCGAAGAAACACGTAGTCCTTAAATCGGTTGATTGAAATAGTCCACGAATCCACAATAGATTTGAACTGCCACAGTCTGCCGTAGAGCTCTTCCATCTCTGTGATGAAAGGTTCTTCTTCCTGCCACTTGTTGAAGGGCTCAAGCAATGGCAGTGTAGCAGAGTAGTCATAACCTGCCTCTCCAACCATTTTGTGATATCTGCATATTGTTTGACAATTTGTGAGGTATTTTCTATGGAACTTATCTTCGTCTCGAGGATAGTAAAAGAGTCAATCTACTTCAACTCCCATATTATAGTGATTGGATTTGTATTTTGTTAAGTTTCGAAAATATTTACATTGATAGTGGATTCCAGTCTTCTGATGTTTGAAGCATGTTTCATTTATATATATGTATATATATGTCATCAGTTGTTTAATGTGTTTCTGTCAAATGTTTTCTTCGACTCGAAGATCATACTACATAATATATTATAGAATATTTTATGTTATTTGTTGTATATATTTCTGGGGGGCTTCTTTATAGTGATTTATGGGGCGTAGCTTTTATATCTTAGGCTGAAGGACAGTTATCTTTGTTTCGAAGATAACCCTACCAGCAGGTTAGATTTGCCCCAAAGATAACCATTATCTAACTATATTTGGGTGGCGATAAATACTGTATATCCATTTTGTGGCGTTGATAAATTAGTGATAGGGTTATCTTCGGGTCGAAGATAAATATTTTCCCAGCGAAGATTCGTATCAACTTAACAATGATAGTTATCTTCGGGGCGAGGATAAGCTGATGATCGGTATCTTCGCCCCGAAGATACATCTGACCAAAATACCTTTGAGGCGAAGATACCCTGATTGTAGTTATCTTTGATCTGATGATAGCTAGCATTTTGTTATCTTCGCCTCAAAGATATTTTGGTCAGATGTATCTTCGAGGCGAAGATAGTTCTCTTTGTTTAGTTTTTATTTTTATGTATGGTTTTTTAATATTTTAACTTCGGAACTGTGAATGCGTGTTAGTTATCTTCGAGTCAAAGATAAATATTGTTGTGTCTAAGATAACCAAGACGAATACGAAAGTGTTGTTTCTATTGAATTGTTAACGGAAACCCTAATTCTTAGCCATCATCGGGGTTATCGTATGGGGTTAGTTTCTTAGAATGACAGGTGCACCATTAGAAATTTTAGATGACACCTACTAATTTGCTGAATACAAATCTAAAAAGCCAGAATAAACTTAGAATCAACCAAGAAGTACCTTGCAAGTACTTTGAATCGAAAGTTTTCACTGTAGACTTTGGAAACCAGACTTTCGAATGAACTCAATTGGCGGTGATGTACAATTCAAAATACCACTAAACGTGCACAAGCATCATTCAAAATGTAGTCACTTTGGCTATTATCTTGGGGAAGTAAAGGCGACACTCCCTCTAATGTGCTAGCAAATGAACTTGAAAGGCAAATCAAAAAGAAAAAACTCACAGTGTACTCCGTGGTCCACGGACACTTGCAATTTGTGGTCACTTGGGTTGTAATGGAAATCTCCTGAGAATTGAGCAAGAAACAAACGTCAAGCAAGAAACTGAACGGAGACACTGACCAGCATTCACACAAATCAAAGGGGGAGACAAGGAAACTCACAAAAAAATCTACGAGAATACTAATGAACAACAAAAACAAACAATAGAAACTGAAACAAGAAAACGTACCTCAAACTCAAGCTGAACTCCTCGCGCCTCAGCAGCAGGTACCCGAGCAGCAAGTACAACCCAGCAGCAGGCACAACTACAACACGCAGACGAAGATGCAAGCAAACAAGCAAGCGGAAAGTGAAGCAATGTTTGTAGAAGCTCGTGCGCCTCGGGAGCAATCGCCAACAACGCAAAACACAAAGGTGCAACGACAAGACAGTGAAGAACGACCCAGCTACACGAGGAGAAAACGAGGAGGAAACCCTAAGTTTCCAAACTTCACGGTGACCCTCCTCATGCTTCCCACCCACAAACCCGGATCAAACATACCCATCGCCCTGATACCCGCCTCCTGATACCCATGCACATATAGCCGCTCTAGATACCCGCCTCTTGATACCTATCTCTCGATACCCATGCACATATACCCGTCCATACCTCGTCTAGCAATCCCCGCCCCATGGGCGCACCTACATTAAATAGTAAAATTAGGTTGCGTTGACCCTTAAAGGACCGATTGTTGACCATGGAAATCAACCCTTTAGGAACCATGTTAAATCATCAGCTGATTTAAAATAATCAAAACTTCATAATAGAGGTCAAAAAAATAGTAGAATGTCTCTCCTTCCAATCTGTACTAAATTCCAATTATGAATAGTTCCAGTTATTTTCTACATAGACACATTCTCTATCATCCATGAAGAAGTAGAAATCCATGTCAAAGTTTATGGATTTACAAGTAGGGGGGCATTATCCCCAAGAAACTTACGCTACATGCATTAAAATTGAAAAGAACTTCCAAAGGTGCATTTGTAAACATGAAGGTTCACAAATGCCAAGGACAGGAATATCAAATACTATAGTAGTAATACTAAATAATTGTATAGTGCTCAAATGCAGAGATATTAGGATGGGGATATGAATTGACTTATCAAATAATTATGCTAAATGTCCCATAACTTTAGATGTACACCATTTTTTGGTGGAAAGGCAAAGAGATTGGCTTATGCTTCTCTGATATTTGAAACACATATATACTACAATAGTCTAAAGGGTATTTGGTATGTATCATTGTGCTTGGACATTTTTTACTTCTTATTTTTTGAAGCTTTAAGAGATTGTTCCAAATATACAATACATTTTGAATGGTGTATTTATGATATTTTAAAAGAAGTTATAGGAAAGAGTTTATATTTGCACTAGAAGAAAACTATGTTGTTGTTAACAAAATCCAAGTGACATTTCCTGTAAACTGTGTTCAGTAATACGTAGTTTTCAGAAAACTACGTTTCAATGAACGCAATTTACAAGAAATGTCACTTGGATATTGTTAACGACAACATAGTTTTCTACTACTATTGAAACCCTAGATAATGTAATTCATAATGTGTCAATTCTATCTTTATTTGTATGAATTACATACTTAAGGTTATATTGTATTTTTTTCATAAAATATATTTAAATTGTAATTCTGAAGGGAATATGGACTTTCAATTGTAGAAAACCCTGGCTAAACCATTGGGACACTTGTACTTCATAAAATACTTAGTTTTCTAGCATAATTAATGTACAAGGTAGTAAATTCAAGTTCCTTCTACATTTATAAAACTTAGAAAAGATAGAAATTGTAGTTAAACTCTAAAATACATTTAGAAGTTTCAACATGGTTTTTGGGAGAGAGCAGTAATGTATTTAATCACTTTACAAAAAGATCATTTATGGATTTTTAACAAAGTATTAAAATTTTTTGATCAAGTCAATGGATTAACTTTTAAACAAAATTCTAATTATTGGACATAACTTGTGATCCCTTTATTAGTTTATTTGTGCTAAAACACTTTAAACCAAAAAATCAGTCTTTTGATTTTTGTTGAATAATTTTGGTAAACCATGATTCTATTTAGCATAATGCCATTAGATTTTTTGTTGGCACTTTTTCATGAATAGACCTATTTAACAATTTGTATTGAGCATTATTGATTTGTTCTTGCAATATTAAGTCTCTTTTCTATCATATGTCATATGTAAAGGGATTTTTCTTTCAAACTAAGCATTCAATTTCTATTTGTCATTAGTATTGCTTCTTTGAATTATCCCTTTGAATAATATGGTAGTTATTATAATACAAGATCTTCTAGAACAATACACACTAAATAAAAATCATTTTGAAAATATTTATCAAGTGAATTTAAAGAACCTTGTTTAGATTCTATAATATCAACCAATAATCTCGAGCAACCAATCTGGATGAAGACCCTAAGTAAAATAGACGGTGAAGTAAAGAATTATATTATTTAGTGTTGATTAAAAAAATTCCTAACCCTAATCAGTAACTTCAAACATGGGATAGTCAATAGGGAAGATTCAACAATTCTATGCTATAATTAAAATGTAGAAATTCAATTTTGATTTAATTTTCCCTTAGTTTAACTACAGTTATGACAAATGTTTTCCTAAATCCATTTTGTGGAACATCTTCTCATCAATTCTTTATATACTTAACTCTAATTTTCTAGCGTGATAAACATGCTTTAGAATGTCAACATTGCAATTAAAGGAATATGCTTTAATTACACTTCAAGAAGAATCTAGAGAATTAGCCCCTATAGGACTAAGGAACCTACTTTGGGCATTTTGAGAATTTGGGAAGTCTCTCTTCACTTCATAATATGGAATTTTTGTATGAAATTAAAAAATGGATGCTATTATTAAAACACCATAATGTACAAGTGAAGCTCTATTTCATGTCATTTTCATAAGTACTACAGTAGTTAAAAGTTTTTTTCCAACTTCAATGTCAAAATGAGCACTAAAAAATATATATTAACCCCTAAAGGACCATCTGTCTTCTCGGGGAACAATTCAGGTCCGAGCAAGTTCCTACTGTCTCAATGTTTAGTGATATTTTTGGGGGGTTTTTTGAGGTTTTTGAGCTTTGTGAAAATATATTTTTTATTTTCATCAATTCCCGGGAACAAAAGTTATGGCATAATAAGCACAAATGGAGTTCGGTAAGCAACACAAAAAGATTCATAGGCAAAAAATCTAGTCAATGAAGGTGCAAAAAAACTTGTTTTCTTCACTTTAAATGCATATATCTTGCAATTTGTGTGGTCAAAGTTTCGGAAATTTCTTGCATGTATTCCTATACTAATCAAGTGTAAGATCTCATGCTTGGATATGCAAAAAAGAACAATTTTTAATGTTCTTTTCTCTTTCCAATAGAAATGACAGTTCTGAGTGTTTTTTGATAGGAAAATCACCTTGGTCTTTTATGGGGTTAAAAAAGTACTAATTATTTTTTGGAAATCTATAAGATCATATGTACTCCAAAAGAATTTAACCATTCAATTTTAATACTGATGTATTAGAAATTGTGAAGATTTTTCTTTTGTAGGCAATGAAGGAAGTAAAAACATATGAAATCATCTTTTTCCTCTCAATTTTGAAAAATTTGGAATGAAAATGAAAACGAAGGATAACAATTTTTATATAGAAGATTCTCACCAATGGGATTAAGAACTTCTAGTTTCTTGGTCCTCTATAGGTGTTTAGAATAAGGGACATGGCCGAAGTAGAGACTCTAAAAACTCAGAATGAAATTCTGTAACCAAAGATCCGAAAAACACAAAACCTTTTGGAGATAAGCTAAACCAAAATCCTAAACCCATGCACCCCATACACTACAACGACCAAAGATATTGGAAAAGTCGCCACATCTAACAATAAATGTTGATTGGATGCAACTACATAAGATGTGTGAAATTATTCACGGATCTAAAAGTGTCTCCTGCTTATCTAAAAAATGAGAAATATGAAAAAATAGATCAAATTTCTCTTGCAGCAAAAATTTCGGGATCTGGCAAGTGCCAAATCCGCTAGGTAAGTGCTTCCAAGTAGATTAAACAATGTGGACGAAAAGGCAGCTGCCAAAATAGCCTGCGAATTCCTTTCTCACTATATATACAGAAAAAGAATGTGCTAAAAGTTAGATTCCACTGCAAGTATTGAATGCTTGACCTTTATACCAAACGTTACAAGCTGTAAATGGTATGTGGAAATGTGACTTCACCCTAGAATGAGGAGGTGAAGCTCCCCAGTGCTCCGAAAAATCTGAATCGTTCAAATTTTGCTACCTTTCCCGCTCACTTTGTCGCGCGGCTTGTGCTTCGTCTCCCACCTCTCCAGAGTCTCATTTCCTCATTCTACTTTCACATGTTTCTTCTCCTCCTTCCCCTCTCTGGAGCTTTGCTTTGTCGCCGAAGTTGAACTTGTGCTTTGCATTCCGTTTATTGTCTTTGCATTTCTAGCGAGCGTAGTCAGCCTTATTGGAGGCCGGATTCTTGTAAGTTCATATCGGGTTTTTTTGTATGCCTGAGTTTCAGTTCCTATATTTCAGGTACTTCTGTGATAAGAAAACTTTCATTGTGTAATGTTCCAAATGAATCACTACTTCTCTTACATTATCACCGTCTTGAGCGCAATTCACAAAGGATTTCTCCTTCTACTCACTATGTTATTGTTAACATTATACCCGACTCCATTCTCGGCTTCCGATTTTCGTGCCGTAAATTACAGAAGAATACTCTCTTCATCGTCAAAGATACTCCCGATTATCCTTGATCCGATGAATAAGCTTCAGGTTATCCTCGAGTCGAAGATATCAAGGATAGTCTGAAGTTTATTCTTTGGTGAAGGATAATCGAACCCCACTGAAGTCGACCTAATTATCTTCGAGGCGAAGATAAATATTACTGGATGACATAGTAAAATATGAAAATATGAATTACTCTATTCCTAGGTGACGGAAATTAAATTTACGATTATAGTTTGAGTTATCTTCGAGTCGAAGATAATTTCAGTGTTTAGATTGGACTTCTGTGATCAACTATCATAGTCTAATAATATTGTCATAAACATTTCCTGTTCTCGATTGTAAATGATGATGACCATTGAAGTAGTCTTAATTATCTTCGACTCGAAGATAAATGTTGATTAATGATGTGTCATAATGCCGACAAAGAAATAACTCTATTCCTAGGTAAGGGTCAATGAGATTCCCAGTTATCGTAGAGTTGAAAATATATTTATTGTTTAGGTGGGTATTTGTGAACGGATATCATAGTCTGAGAATACTTTAATAAAAATATTTTGTACATGATTGAAAATGATAAGAATCATTGGCGCAGTACAATTTATCTTTGAGTCGAAGATAAATGTTGTTTAATGATATGTGATGATTCCGACATAGGAATAATTGTATATCTTCGTGAAGGTCAAAATGTATCCGATTTGATCTTGAGTTATCTTCGAGTGGAAAATAATTCATTGTTTAGATTGGCCTTCTATGATAAGATTTCATAGTCAAAGAATACTTTTAGAAGAAGATCCTGTACATGATTGAGAATGGAATTTTTGGTTACGATAGAGGATTGATTTGAGAATGAAAGTGATTTGAAGGAATTCTATAACTACTTGAGACTTTATAGTTTTATGTGTTCACTTATTTTATTAGGAGGATCGTCGTGATGAATAGATATATATGTAATTTCTAAAACATATTATCGAACGGGAACAAGTAAAATCTGCTGCAACATCTGTCCCTTGGTTTGGACGTTTTCTATTTATGTTTGAGTTGATGATAGATGCTTATACGAGGAAATATCTTTACGATGGATGTTTATGTCTTGAAGTATTTTTGTATTTTGTTAGAATGAGACAAGATCAATTTCAGAATGGTTGTTTTATCTTCGATTCGAGGATAGTGATATTTGAACACATAGTGGGTCTTAGAGTGAGGAGACATTCATTTTTAGAGAGAATGCTTATTTGCAATTTATCTTCGTGTCGAAGATGGTAGCAGAGTACCAAGCTTTATGATTATCATAGTTCATGAATCATATGTTTTCTTAATGGTATCTTTGATATAAATTATGTAGTGATATTTAATGTCGGATGAGCATATCGTCTTCATTGAGTTTATGTATTTTTCATTTTTATTCATGTTTTAATAATTGGCTTCTGTTGTGGAGAAGTGTTCTTTGCTAATGCTGTTTCATTTATGTTTGTTTTTTGTTGATCTTTCTGTTAATGGGGGATAAAATATATATATATATAATTTTTTTTAAATTAGCTGAAAAAAGTACATTTAGTTTGCAAATTTTTTCAATTCATTGTTTTGAGGTTTTCTTATAATATTTTAGAATAGGATTCTATCAAATGTGGAGGTTGTACAAAATAATAAATTTGTATTGTGTTTTTTTTGTATTACACTTTGCACTTTGCAAGTTCTTTACTACATTTTCATGGTCCATGTTCATTTGTTTTCTATTTAATGTTACTATTAGGTGCAATTATGTTTCATATTAATATCAAAAATTCTAAATTTCTTTACTTCAACATATTCCGAAGCGTTTTCATTCACATTTTATAATTAATTACTATTGTGAGTAGTCTAAATTTGAATGGCTTCGAATTCCTTTGAACATCTTTTTATTTTAGAAATGTCAAAGGAATGTACCCAAAGAGACAACAAGTTATGTGTACTTTGTAATGGACCCATATACAAACATGACACATAGAATGAGTAGTGTGTGAAGTGAATAGTGTTGGTGCTCTTCTTTATATTTATAGGAAATCTTAATACTCTTTGCATATGAAAGTCTCAATTTACAAGATTTTCTCAATTTAATGAACACTTTTTTATACTAAATTTAGGATCATGATTAAAATAAGACTCCACATTCTCTCATTTTAATGAATATGGCCTTATTTATGCAAAATTAAGCATGTTGTAACATGAATTGGTACATGCTCTAGTTGACAATCTAATTGTTTCAAGAGTATCCTCCATCACAACTTTAATATTCCAACTTGCACCTACAATTCATTCATTTTGGTTTTTGTGACCCTCTCTTCCTGCTCCCTTTTCAACTTCTTCAACTTTCTTCTCTCTCAATAGCCATCCTCCACTTTGATAATAGAAGAGGAGTCCGAGGAGGAATTGGAGGAATTGTCAAAGTTGAATGTTGTGTCATTTTCTCAGGGGGGGGCAATGTGTTAAAAAAATAAGGACATAGGTGCGAACAACCACTATTTTATAGGGGGGTATGAATTTTTATTTTTTATTTTTTTTCACATGCTGTCATTATGTAATTTTCTAATGGGACCTATTATTCTATACCCTATAATATGTTAAAGACGTCCAATGCCATTTTCTGTACCCTATATTACTCTAAACCCATTTATAATTTTTAGCCTCCATGTTTTTAAAATACCCTATTATTTGTTCGCATGTATGTTGCTCCTCCAACCACTCACTAGCCCCCCCCCCCCCCGATCATTTTGCATCACTAATAGTAGGCACTATAAGAAACCCATGTTATCTTGTGTCTAAATTGACAAATTTTAGGTGACATCTAATGGAACAACTCGTATTTTTATGTCAACAATAATATTCAACATAACATCTTGATGTTATATTGGACATTATTATTGACATAAAAATGCAAGTTGTTTTATAGGATATTATCTAAAATTCGTCACCTAAAACTTAGGTTTCTTATAGTAAGATGTCATAAACTTCATGTACTAGAACATATATACATGTCCAAAAGCAAATCCATACTATAATAAGGCATGAATGAACAACCATCCAATACTAAATCTTCTACGTTGCTTCTATGTTGTTTCAATACAATTAGTCTTACAATACACTTTGAATTAAAAAATAACACTTAATAAAAGATTGACAAAGCACAAACCATCATTTCTACAACATGTTCCAACTCCTATCAATTCAAAACCACTACAATATGCAAGATTTGAAGAAAGTGAAGTCAAGGGATTGTCTAGGATTATAACAATCCTAAAGGTGCCCCAAAATAGCCCCGTTTAGGCTTCTAGTAGTCTAAATATAGTAGTTTAACCCTCCAGTGGCCAATACATGGCCATTTGGACTAAAGGTCATATTCATTCAAATGAGAAAAAATGGTTATTTTGAGATCTTAAGGCCCCTCCTTTCAAAGATAAGTTGTTGAAAGCAAAGACAAATATAGGCAACTCTACCACCAATGAATCAAGAGATTACAAATTAGAAATGGACACCAAGATAAATTATGTTACATTTTGAGAAAGCTTAGAGAAATCATAGACCCAAACAATAAAGAGATGAGAAATGGAAGTCCACATGAGTGATCAAAAAGTGGGTCACAATGGGTCACTTAACATTGAAGGACATGAATTCACTTGAGAACCCATGTACATATGAAACAATTTATCTTGCTTGTATATGTACTTCACTTCCTAGGAAATGAAATCTTAGTATTTCTAATGATTGAATGTGTCAGTGTCAAAATGTAAAAGCCATGTGCAAATCGAGCCATCTAAGTATGTATATAACATTGATGGATGAATTAGGCTTAGTGTAAGGTGAGCATGATTGTAAGCCTAAGGCTTTGCTATAACATGGTGAAGTTGCTCCATCCAACGCTTGCTTGCCACATAACATTTGTATAACCAAGCAATAGTCCTCTCCATGCTCAGAAGGTATTATGCTTTGCTAGATATTTAGAAGGGACTTACCAATTAGTTCAAGTATTAAGATTGGCTAAAGAGCTATATAAGACAATTTTGTGCACTATGTGGAACCTTTTCAAGGATGCAAAAGGGACCTTTGTCTCATTGGTAAACAATGTTATGTATGTCAATACTTTGTTGGGGCCTCCATCTTGCACAACTTTCTTTCTTTACACTTGTCCTCACTACTTCTTGTTAGTTCTTGCCCTTTTCTTGTACCTTGGCTTCCATTTTTTTCTAGCGAATTTGGTTTGGAAAAGTCAATTTCTAATAATCCAATTTTATATATTTAAAAAAATTTGACGAATACTCTAAAACATTTGTCTTGTTGAGGTTTGTTTTATAATTAAAATTTAAGTTGAAGAAGTCTAATGCTTAACTAGCTTAGGAACTAATAAATTGTCCCACATGTGCATGTTTCTTATTGAATTTTTGAGCTTGAAAATTTCTTTTGGTTGTTTTTGAAATTAAATTCAAATAAAGGTAGGTAAAAAGATGACTTCACTTTAATTTGGCCTTGTGTGTGTGCAAGCATGTCATCCACTACACTAATATTGGTATTTAGTGTTTGCAATACTAATTACAAAGCACAACACTAAATGTCAACAATCCTTCTAATGTTGCCAATACTAAATATCAGCACAGACTCTATCTCTCAACTTCAGTAAATTTTTAGGATATAAATTTTTCCCAAGATTAGATTTAGTGTTAGCAATTATTTCATCAAATTGCAATGAAAATAATTTAAACTATTAAGTGATTCAAAATTAGCATACAAACAAATTGGTGAAAAAAAATATCATTCAATTGAGCATTCAATTGACTCATTGTATCTGCAAAATGGCTTTGAAATGTCAAAAACATTAGATGAAATTTGAGGGCATGAAGAGGCCACAAGTTATTTTGAGTTCTCAAGTTGTGGGAACTCGCCACATCAACACTATGATGTGGCACAATCACTACCACATCAGACAATAATATTACTGTAAATCATTTTAAATCATTTTAAAATTATTTAAAATTATTTTTTTGAAAAAAAATTATTATTTTAATTCAGTTTTAATTTTATGAGTACTTTTCAGAAATTTGGGGGAATTTTTTTTTAATTTTTTTTTTCCAAAAATTCGGAAATTCAGTCCACTATGGGCTAGTTCCCAATTTCTGGCAGCATAGGGAACAATGCAGGGAACAACCCTGAAACGGGCTCTTGAAGCCCTCAATTGTCCTCTAATGTAGCAAGAAAAGTTGCTAAAAAACATCTAAGGTTGAACTTCTTTCTACTAAAATGCTTCTCAATCACTTATAACTTTTTGTATTGATTTGAAATTTTAACCATACAAAATAGACTAGCATGTGCAACTTTCCCAAAAAAACTTATTAGAAATGGACATTGTATGAAGAAGAAACAAGCTTCCAAAGTTCATTGTAATCCAAAAACGTTTGGATTTTAAACTTCGAAGTGCTCCCAAACATTCCAAACAACTTGGATTGACATGAAAATATTACTATAGTCACTATAATTCAAGGGGAACATAACCCAAAAGTTATTATTGAAAACAAACATTGGATGAAGGAGATACAACCCCCCGAAGTTGCAACCATCAAATGCAATTTGGTGAACTCAAATTGAACTTGTGAACTTTGATTGGCTTCCAAAACATTAGTACATCTTGGATTGATCTCAAAGTTTTACCACACAAACTAGAAGAAAGAGCACAAATTTCTCAACAAGTTTTATTGAATTTGGACATTGGATGCAAAAGTTACAACACTTTGAATTGGACTCTAAACTCTAAATGCAAACCACTTGACATTTAGAGTGGGTGTGGTAAAAGTAAACATAACACTAAATACCATTATTAGTGTACTGATGTGTGCTTAATTTTTGAGCAACCACTAACAAAATTGGTAGGAACCAAATGTAGACGTTGTCTGCTATATGGACAAGACACCTAATTGAAGGGAACTTTGTCCAATAGACTTCAATCTTGGTCTTGATGGTCACTATTTTTTATTTGAAGGAGGGGGAGTTCAACCTTACACTCTCTTGTGCACCTTGAAATAAGTTTTTTTGCTCTTTTCTTGCTTGTCATACAATTTTGCATTGCATTTCCTTTTTTCAATAGACACCATGGTATTTCCATACCTATAAAAGAGAGGCATACCCCCACATAGTCCCTTTTTCAATTTGCATATCATAATTACAAATTTGTAATATTTCTATTCAACATAAAGTGATTAACAAAATTGACATCAAGCCTCAATGACTCCTTTGCAAGGTTTCAATTGAGGTAGCCAAACCCATTTTCCCTTAATTGTCTCTAAACTTGTCCAAAACCATTCATCCAAAAGGAGGAATTCAAGGGATAAGAGTCCATAAATATCTCAAAAGGTGAATGGACTCCACTTGAATTGGAGAATAAGTAATTTGGGAATGGGTTCAATAATAGGGCTCGAGATTGGGGAGGGGGTCGGGAATAAGTTTGGTTACCTTAATGGAATGGAATATCACCTTCACTTTGTTTCTCATACAACTTTGAAAATTGGACAAACTCATAATCAAATTCAAACCTTTGTATCTCTTATTCTATATCTCCAATGCTTTAATTCTTTAAAAAATTGAGTTCAAAAGTGTTCAATTAGTTAGAATTGGTATGATGTATTCCATTGATAATTAAGTCAAATTAATGAGTAGAGGCTACAGAAAAATCACAAATTGAATATTTGAAATCGACTTATTCAATATTTCTTGTTATTGTTGAAAAGAGATGATATTCTTGCCTCCAAAATAGAACTTACTATAACCATAACTCAATCATTAATCATAATCAAATGATTCAAAGCTTCTCATATACCTATGGATTTATCTAGCCAAATCCAACCTTTTCCAAAATTTTTGTTGTCCACATTTGAACCCCCAAAGGAAAAACATCTAAAAGCTATTCTAATATTTATTGGAGTTACATTGAACAAAACTTGACATTAAGAAATTGATGATTAGGAATTACTAGAGAAATATTCAAAAACAAATTAGTAAGGTTGCAATTGCCCCAAACACTAAAAACAACTTTTTGTTCTTCCAAGAAGTTATTGAGATTAAGTGCACTACAAATTCTTTAATATGAAAATAATATTTTGATTAATTCCTAAATGCCAAAGGCCTTTTTTGAGCTTTTGGAATTCTTTCTAAATTGAACAAAAAAACCAACATTTTGAGAAGTTCTATCAATTTTTTTGGAATTGTAACCATACAAATTCAAACTAAACATGTTAGAGATCACAAGAAAAAGAAAGGACAACAATATCATTTTTGGATTGAAAGATTATAATGTTTGATAACGAGTGTGTTATAAACTGTGAAGGTGATTTGAAGTCTTTCAATCTTCTTTAATGCAATAAATTTTTTTGTTAAAAAATATATAACTTTCATGCTGATGAGACAAAAGAAAAAGAAACCACACTAAAGTGAAGAAGAAGCATGATATTAACCCCTAAAGTTCTTTAATTTTGTTTAGAAGCCCAAAATTGCCTTAAAATACTAGTCTCCAAAGGGAGGTTAAAATCTTCATCTATATTTATTTTTTAAAGAATCCAACCAAAGGATCCTTTAGTTAACTTGTTAAAGTACATCCTCCTAAAATTTCAGAATAGAAACCTTATCAATTGTAAGATCATGATGCTTGGGTTCTGAAAAAAACAAAAATTTCAACTCTTCCCAAACTAGTTAGATTTCATCCCTCAAATTTTTTACCCCAAAATGTATAGATCCTACAATTTGCAATTCTCCATAATATGCTGAAGAAACAAATGGGGAATATATATAAAAAAATTTCAACAATTTCTTTTTATATTCACACTAGAAAAAAAGTTGTAAGTAGAAAGAAGTAGAGAATGATTTAAAATACTAAATTCTGAAGAATTTAATTATGGAATTGAAAAATGCCAATCCCAATGGTCTAATGTTGTAATCCATAACAAACAATCTACATCTTGTGATTTTATTTCTTCCAAAAATATTGAAAATTGAGTTAAATAAAGGACAACAAACTTTACTTTGGAGTAGAAATTCCACAACTACCCACACTCATAATTTCATCTCATTAATCAAAATGGGATGATTCAAGCTTTCCATATATAAATAAATCTAGAAAATCAATTTCAAATTTTTATTTCTTCAAAAAGTGATTTTTCCTTAGCTACCAACATTGACCAAGCTTCAAAAGAAACTACATATCATACATTAACTTTTTAACTCTCTATTCAAAAGTTATGAAAAATGTTGCACCTTAAAGCTACTCCTTGACCACATGTTGTGTGAAACTTTCAAAGAAAAAAATGAAAATCCCATTTGAAAATGATGACCAAAAACACTATGTTACTTGGTCCTTCAAGGGTTAAATAGATGTGCATATGCCATTTGGAACAATTTTATCCAATTCTTTAAGTCTTACAAATATACCAGTGAAATATATTAAAAGACTTACAAATTGAGCTCTCTGTAATTCAAGCGCTTCTGCTAAAGAGCACAGAAAATGATCGGACCAAAAGAGTTCACAATGATAGCAAGGTAACTAGTAGATTAACACAAAACTCCACACATGGGAATCTTAGCATCCCTATAATAAACTGTACACTTTTTTAAACTGCATAACATATAGGCGGTTGGGCTCTTAGATGTATGCGTTCAGGTTTCAGTTCATCTGAGCGTCATCACCAATTGCCCACTGATCATGGGCTTGCCCACGCTTCTTTTAGCAATTGAAATCGCGAGGCTCCCAAACCTTCATTCTTTTTCTTCTTCCCACTGCCATTTTCTGCACCATACCTGGGTTTGTCCTGCAACAAAGATAGGGGGTTCTCGTATTCCTCCAACTCGTCATCACTTGTGTAACCTTTTCGCAAGGCTGAAGAAGGACTTCTTCCCCACTGAGTAGAGTTTGCAGGTTCTCCGATCCATAGCTTCACAAAACTCGTGGGTGGTGGCGAATACACCACCGAAGGTACACAAGCCATGGCGATATCATCTGGGCTAATATCATCCTCTCCAAACTTCCTTCGCTCATTCGCTACCTGCCAAACAAAAAGCAAATCAGCAACTACAGGGAGCGAAACGGAACGCAAGAATATTTAACTGAACCCAGTCTCTCAACTGATCGTTTCAAAAATTCTATTTCTGCAAACCTACTGTTTCAAGGTACTCCTAGTCAGATTCATGGTTACAGTTTAGTTGTCTCCATTACAAACAGAACCTGAATGTCAAAGGTGACACCAATTACACTAACTACCTCCATAAACATGAGACTCTACATACCTCGGTAGCCAGGGCGTTCAGAAGGCCTGGCGAAATAGGATCCGGGGAGAAGACATCCGGGCCAAAGTTGGCCAACACTCGTCGTATTAGTGGTAAGTTGAGGCCTGGACAAACCTGTCATAAAATTGTGCAAATTCTGAATAACGTTGTACAAATTCTGATGCACTAGCAATTTCAAACCGTAGCGATCATGCAATGGTCATTTTCGTCAATTTAAACTTTGAAAACTTCTGTGTTTGGAAAAGTCTAAATTGGGCGTCAAGAATTAAGACCCTTTCATCAATATATTAGAGTTTTCAAACCCTACAACGAAAACAAAAAGAGGTGTCATGGAGTGAATGCAGAGTGACATTGGGGAAATGCATGGACAGCCGAGACATTCACTACAGAAATAACACAACACGAGGTGTACCTCTTTCCGGATCTCAGCATCAAGGAGGATATCCTTGGGAAGCATGAGCAAGTCTCCTGTAGCTTTAAGCAGATTGAACTGCACAGGTTCTTCATCGTCAGCATCATCCGGCAGAGACGATTTGAATTCAGCTGGCACGCGGTCTTTGCAGCTGACAAGAGCAGACAACCAAGTTGACCAGTTTACTACCTGTTCAAGGGAGCAGTTTAAAAGCCTTATTAGATAGCCATATCGAACAGTTTACTAAACAGGGACACATTTTCGAGGCCTCCACGAATCCTAAAATCTTCTTGAAAAGTACTGTTACGCAGAAAACATACCACATTCTTCAAATGGGATCCAGCTCCAAAAGTAAGGCTCCCAATAGGAATTGGAAGAACTGAAAGATCAGTTATTGGATCAGATAAAGGATCAGTGGGAGCATCATCTTCTGGATCGCGCAGTATTCCATTGAACATGGCTACATCAAGTCGTACAACACATTCTTCAATAACCTGCAGAAGAGTACTTCCTGAATTCAGCTTGGAAAGTTTCGAGTATGGTGAAATTAATACCAAAACACAGAAATCGAAAGCACTAGGGTGTCGAATTTCCTGGTTGATAATGAGCAAGGTAACCCCCAATAAGGGTCACAGAAGAAATGCACTGAAACTCCAGTCCGGCTAGGCAAATCCAAAATTTCCGATGCTTGCCACAGAGCAACCCCCAAACTTACCATTCTGTTTAATGCTGGCAAACAGCCACATTCTATCCCCTCCCCTTGAAGAGGACAAAGCCTCTTAACTGCATCTGTAAATGCCCTCTTCCAGATTTCCACGGAGATATTACCTTGCCGGGTATCACCTAACTTGCGGGTATTGTAATTCACTTTATCCTTTGCAAAATCTCTTGAATCACCAGAAAATTTGCTTAAGTCACCGTTCAGATCTGCAGAGCTGCCCTTTGCATTCGTGGTTGCCGATCCCCCAAGTTGCATTCGTGGAGTCATTGCCTGTGTACATAACCAAGCACAAATGAATCTGAAAGGAGGAGCATGTTGCCTGTCGTCCACAGAAAATTTGTAGTTAAAGGTTGCCTTCTCCATTTAGCACCCAAATTGACTTTGGAAACATAGAGGGGGGATTTTTCGACGAAGGCGTTTACTGCATACCTGCCACCACACGGATTCCAGCACGCGTGCATGAAGCCACGACTCTATTCTGAAGAGTGTTGTCACAAACATCCCAGTCGTTCGCCAGTCTTTGTTTGCAACAGGTGGACTTAACAGGTAACTGAGGTCACTCTTTGACTTCCGTAGTTGCTGGGACCGAAAGGCCCTAGCTTGAAAGTCATTACCGAGGGAAGAATCAGCATCTACCTCTACGCCAGAAGACCCTACATCACTATCCTCACAAGAATGGCTTATGGACTCTCGCAGAACAACCACATTCGACCACCAGTATGTCAATCTGCGCAGAAAAACAAAGACCTACAGTGAGAAAGAAAACTCCACTGTATCGTCTGCAAACATCGGGTGCGGAACAGATGAGAGAGGGAGGTAGCAGCGCAAGACCTTGGAACATCGCTGCCGCACGCCCGAGAGACCAGCACAAGCCCGGACACAATATTTTTAGCAATCGCTGCTCTCCTCTCAGGACTCCAGTTCTTGAACGCATACTTGTAAAACCTTGTAAGGCGCCGTGCAGGAGTGTGAACCTTATGCGCCGAGCTCCCATGCTCAGCCGCGACCGAATACAATGCAACCTCGATCAATGCAGCGTCCCGCAATTCCTCTTCCATTCTTGCCAACTGCTGTTCTAGTTGCAGAATTCTCTCTTCTCCTTTCTCTGCTTTCGACAGAGCTTTAGCTTCGGCTGCAGCTCTCCTCCACTGATCAACTGTTTTTTTCTCCACAGTCGCAAGCTTGGCCCTAGCCTCGTTCAAAACGCTTCTAGAATCTACTGCTATTTCAGGACTGGACTCCACATCCCTTGAGCCAAAAGATAATTGATGCGTTAAGCTGGCAGCGGAGGTAGAAACCCTCCTCCCTAGTATAGGAGGAGACGGGATTCCGTTAGTTGCAGCAACGAAATTTTCCACGGCCGGCCGGGAGGGCACCACAGTAAGACCGGCCCTACTTCCATTGCCACCTTTTGATTTCGAGGCCTTCCTCCAAGCATACGCAGCTGCAGCAGCAGTTGCAGCAGATCTTATGGAGGATTTGTCACTACTGTGTGCAGTAGAATGACCTAGTAGGTGTAATCCTTGCGCTTTCTCCGACAATCTTGAAGAGTCACTCATTGTCGCTCAATCAAGTGCTGCCCTGGAAGCGTAACAGGATCAAAACAGCTTAGCAAGCTATGAACCAGTATTTCACTTAAACAAAACAAAACAAAACAAATCTCTCGCATAGAAACAACTTTCAACAATTTCACCTGGATCATGAAAAAGAATTGAACTCGATGGCGCAACTTGCAGAAACACAAGTCTATCAACTCTAGAATGACTGGCTTTAAAAAAATATCTTGCCGCTTCCCTAAGAGAGAGTTTAGATGGAGAAATCTTTACTAATCACTTCGTCTAAAACCTCATGTACGGAATCAAAATCGAGGTCTAAGTTGCGACAACAAGGAAGCATAAACGTATACAATGATAGCCAATAATAGAGCAATGGAGACCTCTCAAGTAATCACCGCCCCATTGAGACTTTCTATAATCAAAGCAGACTAGCATGCTTCAATTAAACAGGGAATTTTATTTTATTTTTAAAAAATCTAAAATTGCTCTCACAACGAAATTATCCTCCAAAACATTCATCTCGATCGAGAAAAATTTGATGCTTTTTATTGCAGGAACACAAGCAAATCAAATAAAACAATGGCTGGCCGAAATGATACGTCGAGTCACCTGACAATGCTAAAAGAAAGAGTTTAGATGAAGAACTAGCTAATCGTTACTAAACCCTACTAAATCGTTACATTACAAAAGTAGCTAATCGTTCCTTGCTCTAAAAACTCACACAAGGAAACCAAAAGGTACATGATGCAACAAATGAAAAAATGCCACAGCAGCCAAAAAAAACCCCGTAAAATGGAGGTCTCTCGAGATAACACCGACAATTAAAACTCTCTGAGATTGTCCTTGTACAAAACAAGAAAAATGGCTTAAATTGCAATTAGAAAGATGTCCGTCACTAGGTGGTAAATCACATTAAGAATGGCAACAATGCCTGCCTGCGATAACACATCGCTGTCTCCCGAAGAGAAATTGTAGATGGAGAATTAGCTCATCATTACTAATCACTCGCTCTTAAACCTCACACACGGAAAAGCAAACGGTACAAGACTCAACAACAGAGAATGAATGAATGCCCGAAAAAGCGCAAAACGAGACTCCTCAAGAGATCACGGCCAATTAAAACTCTCCATGATTTTCCATGTCAGCCGTGTTTAGAACGACAGAATGGTTTTCAATTGAGACGTCGAGAAGTCCCTCATTAGGCGGTGGATCATGTTAAGAATGCCGAGATCAGGAAAGACAAAGAGAGAGAGAAACAGAGAGACAGAGTACAAGAAGGTTTCAAAACTTACGGAGCGTGAGGAGCAGCACATTGGCAGCGAAAATCTCGGCGGGAGGCCGAATGAGATCGAGGGCAGGGCGGGCGTCGAGGACAAGAAAAGATCGAGGGAATGCTAGCTGCTGCAGCTGTTGTAAGTGGAATGCAGGCAATGTGGAACGGGAGGTGGCGCAGAAAAGCTTCCAATGTGAGATGCGGCAAGTACCGAGCGAGCGATCAGTCCAGGCGGTGCGGGAGAGAGAAGGGGGAGCGGCAGGTTTGGCAGACAAGACAGAGAGAACGGAGTGAGGAGCAGCAGCTGCGAGGAGGGTAGGCAAGCTATGCGGGAACCCCAGAGAGCGAGACAGAGAGCGACTGAGAAAGGGAGGCCAGCAGGCAGCGGAGGAAAACAGCGCAGCCTGAAAGAGACACATTTCATCCGTTCTTTCCGATGAAATCAACTGAAGTGTCCAGTACATTCATCCATCAACAGGGTTTAGATTCTTTCAGGAACTTTATTTATAACCTGCAGATCTCTTGGGGACTGAGAACCAACGTTTTTATAAGATAAAATAGAGAACAGTAGAATTTGAAGAAAAACAGGTCGTAAAGATAGTAATCCGTTTGCTGGCCACACTTCATTCAAGAATATTTGGAGGGATGTCACTATACAAATCATTAATCACTTCTTGAGGGATGTCCCAAAATTTTGCAGTAAAACAACCAAAAAAACTATTGAGAATCAACCCATATACTCGTTTCATGGTTAAAATATTGAAATTTGTAATTTATCATGGATGGAAATTTTGAATTCATGTCTATACCTTAAATGAGGTTGTTTGTTTTGTTTTGATTTGATTGTTATTTATTTTGTTTGTTACAATGAGATCTACAGAACTGTGTGTCCTCTATTCATGCTCTTAGTATTGTCAAAAAGCTCTCTACAAGGAGGGTTGCACAGGGGTGTTTTGTGGCATTTGGACCTACTCTATGAAAGTTATTGAATTTCAAATTTTTTATGAATTAAATAATTAGAAAATTTATTTGATTTTGATTTTGATTGTGGCCATGGCATAAGGCATACTAGTTTGGAATTGAAGAGTTCTAAATAGCTAGGAGAGGTTACAATATAGAAAATTAACCATCTACTGGGAGTCCCTAGCTAGTGGATGTCCAAGCTTCAATAGCTGGATGGTTCACTCCTTAATAGAAATTTCTTCCATAAAACCTTCTTGTGGCACTTCGTTGTTCTAGAATAGAATATCCTTTCTAATATTCTTAAAGAGGTTTTCCATTGATATAGCCAATCACATTTCACTACTCCAAGTAATTCAATAGGTGAAACTCTTGTTTTATATTTTATCTTTCAACTAAAATAGAATGTATTTCAAAAAATTAAAATGACTTTAGGACAAATAAGATACTCCCTTCTTGTCATATTGTTATTATTAGGCACTATAAAAATAAGTAAAATAATTTTTGGTAGCTAAATGCAATTTAAAACAAATAGTATATCTTGCACTAATTGAATTAATTTTACTAATAATTCTCTATTTTTTATGAAGGCATAGACGCTTTGGTAAAGTTATATTAATTTATCTTATTAACAACATCACAAAGTTTTGAACTTGTAGTTTGTCAACAATTATCATGTGGTTATCATTGCTTCATGGGAAGCAATTGAAAGTAATGCATCCTAACGATGCGCTAAATTGTAAAGTAATGCATCGTAATGATGCGCTAAATTGTATATTAACATGTGAACCTATGAAACAACGATAACCACATGATGATTGTTGACAAACCGTAGGTTCAAAACTTTGTGATGAAGGACACAAACCTAATGTCACTATAAAATTAGTAGTTTTTGAAAATCAATACAACACTGTAATAGTATTTCAACAACCTTTGATTTAATTGTATTCAAATAGTATGACTTTTTAAATTAGTGTGACATGCACTATTATTGTAATTTAGTGTAAGGTGTGTACCCCCAGAACTGACTCTAATTGCTAATGTGCCCAATTACTACTATTAAAATGTTTCATAATTTTTATATTTTCTCGTTAGCAAGTGAAAAGAGGTTCCAATACCCCAAAGAACACGACATTTGGATTCTATAAGCAAGTACTGAAGGAACCAAAAGTTTGGTTCTAAAAGTGTTTCTTCCACATAGGTAGACAATTGATTTTGGAGATGTATAAAGAGTGAAGATGGTGGTTTAGGGTTGAGTGGCACATTTTTGGGTGCAAACTATAATTTAAAATGTTATAAACCTCATAAAATAACAACTTATCAAGGATTCAAAAAATTGTTAAAGGAGACTTTTTCATATGGTAATTGTGATCATATAGACCAATAGGCTCATTTTTCTTTGATTGCTTAACCCCTAAACGTCTATAATCATCTCTAGAATTGACGATTTGAGAAAAATCATTATGAAGTTTAATTTGGAGGCATATTTTGGAATTGATTTAGGAACAAAAGTTATAGATTTTGATTTGTAGATTCCATCTATGTGGTTAGACTCACCAATGCTATCACCAATCTTCCAAAATTCCTTCAAAATTCAATTACTAACAAAATATTATCATTTTTTGAGTAGAATTTTTTGAATTGGATTTGAAATGAGTTTCTCTTCACATGGTGATTTTTTGAAATTTTTGTGTTCTTCAAATCTATGACCTCATTTTGACAAATCCAATTTTGAACTAAAGTCAATGCAATTTTACCACTTACATACTTGCACATTTGTAATTTAAAAAAAATATATACTCTAGCAACACCAAATCCAACTCTTAGATAGGACAACAACTTAATAAAAATATCTCCTCAAATTAGAATAACTTTCATCCAAACAATTAGTAGGATGAAACTTGAATTTTAATTTGTTCATCGTCCAAAAAATGGACGTTAGAGCAATTAGGGGTTAATAGCAATCACCACTATGTCTATGCTATGCTGATTAGATTGGTCTTTGTATCACAATCCCAACATTTAAAAAATTTCATGAGTTCAAAACAAAAAGTGATATTCATAAATTTCAATACAACTCTAGTAACTAAAATTGTTTTCAACAGTGCATTAGAGCTTGTGATTTAGTGCTCATTATAAGAATTTTGAAATGGTCTGGTTTAATACGGCCAAATTTCATTGATTTCAAAAAATAAATGCCTTCTACATTTTCAGAATTTATGTTCTTTTGTTTCCTCTAGCCTACCATTGTATCTTGAATAAAATAAGAGAACTAATAAGAATTGATACATTTGTAATAAAGAGTATCATTCAATTGACTAACTAGAGTATTGTAGAAACCTATTTCCTCAAATTCCTTTAGATTTCTACTTTTTCATTTGATCATAAGAACTCGATCACAAGCATACATTGATTGGTCTGTACCGTTTACTTAAACATGTCTTGTCACTCACTCCATGATCACATTCTTGATGTTCCTGAGCAAGAAAAACAGAAGGTATTTGCCGAAGTCGAATTATTTGGTGGCATCTTTACAGCACATCAAGCATCTTGCTTGCGAAGTTAAACATTTGCCTGGTTAAAAGAGTGGTTGCTTTGCCCTATTCCAACAAGATTCGTCGCCTCAAACAATTTCTACTCCCCAAATAAAATACACCGTGAATTCAATACAAGGGTGAAGAAATCACAGGCGACCGAATCAAGCAGCTCACGCCCCCCAGTGGCAAATCCAAGTCGTTCCTTCCGACAGCCCACGGAGAACGGATGGCATCATCAGGTGAAGACATTACTTTGCCGCTGTCACTACCAAAATAAATCTTCTCCAACCTCCAAGGTATGAAAGATCGTGTGCAAGCAAAAATTTAAACATGAAAACTCATGCGCCCCGCCAACCTGCCTTCTAAAATTCTCTTATCAATTGCATCATCAACAGAACTCATCTGCACGCACAAGAAAAAACCATGTTAAGATCACAGCTCCCGATGCATCAAATCCATTCTAAGTTCATCTTTTCATGCAGAATATTAAGCACTCCCAGATCTAGTGCGTGATTAACATTACGTCAAGGCCTTTCGCTTACCTGCATTGCCTCATCGAAAGCCTGATACTTCTGCAAAGATGCCCTCCGTTCCTCCTGCAACAAAATCAAACGGTGCGATGCTATGAGCAACTCACAATCACTAAGGGCAGTAAACCGATAAGTTAATTGTGTAAGATTGGGACATGACGATGCTGGAACGCCCCAAGCAGGCACCAGGGGACGAACCAAACTTACCATAGACAAAAACTCGTCGTCCCAAACTAGATAAACTTCGTTCGTAACCCCAGCTGGCCCTGGTGGCCTGTTTGAAATAACAGGTGGGGGTCCTATCGATGGCCCACCGGTGTTGGGCCCCGACGAGTACATGTGGCTACTCAGCGGTGGGGGAGGTGGCCCACTCATACCTGCACATCATTGCCAAAAAAATCAGCACCCAATGTGCTACCCGATAGAACAGACTAAGCTACAGCGGTACTACGATTTTCATACACCTCACGGAGCACTTGCTCGATCCGGAGAACGAACGCTGTAAGGTAGTCCAAGTATCCCAAACAGGATATGACGAAATTTCTCCACACTGACGGAACCAAACATCAAAACAGAAAACAGAAAACAGAAATCACCGATAAAAGAACCTCACCTCCGTTCGATACAGAAGGAGACATCCGTGCATTCACACCCATACTATTGCTCATCGCAGGGGAAACCCCAGCTGGTGGAAATGGAGGTGACAAGCCAGGACTTCCACTCAAGCTTGATTGATTGCCGCCTACACTAGGCGGAGGTGGCTTCACGAGTGGTCCAGCCGAGCTGTAAGGTGGAGGAGGAGGAGGAGGCCCGTTTGTGGGCTGACCAACAGGAAACAACGGTCGAGGCGCAGGGGTTGCTGAACCTGGAGGCAGAGGAGGACGAATAGGAAATAGAGGTTGGGAAGGAGGTTGAGAAGGACCCAGCGGAGGGGGAGGTCGTTGACCCTGTATAGGAAAAAGAGGCTGCGGAGGCTGGCCCATGCGAGGTGGACCTGCTTGTCCAGGCACAGGACCCCTCCACATTTGCGGAGGGGGAGGTTGTGGCTGCCAGTTCGGAGGTGGTCGTGGACCCGATCCTGGTGATGCCCGGTACCTGCAAACAGAAAAAACGGTCAGCTAACTCCCACGTCCCTCACTCGAGGGCTCTCAAACCCTCACAAAGCTGGAAGACATCCTTGTACCATGATCACGAAAATGAGGAAAAATAAGCCTGCATACACTACAAACCAATCAAGGGAATCCAAAAGTTTCTCTGATCCTGGAGAAAACAGTGCCTGAAAACTTTACCCAAGACCAAACTGTGCACACCTAGTATCGGCAATGGTTGGAGATGTAACATCAACCATCTAAACCTAGACTCGACAAAGAATGACCTACGCACCTTGCGTGTAAGCATGCATCCATTAACACCTGGAAAAACAGACAAGCACCGCATTGTAAGGGTTCGAAGAATAACTTACATAGGCTGCATTGCAGTATACATTGGTTGTGGGGCCATACCAAGAGCATTGGGTGCCATCATACTCCCTCCCACATAGGGTAAGGACGGAGGGACCTCCACCTTCGCAACCTTTGATGGGTTCTCATCCTCTGCGTGAGCCGAATCTCCCAATCGACATTAACAACGACACTCTCGTAGCAACGAACTTACTATAACACAACTACTTACTACCAGTTGCAACCTTTGCATTAAAACTCTCTCCAATGCACCGTCCCAACGTAGCACACTGCCAAACAATGCCATCTAGTTGCAAGCAACAATTCGACATTCAACACTCAGACCTCAGGGAAACTCTGAATCGACGATGTCGGAAGACCATCCCAAACCAAGAGCTTGCAATGTAATCTGAACATTCCTCATACGTCGCAAGCACAACTTCCCAACTCGCCGGACACCAGGGGTGGATAGGAATCGGCTAAACTAGGAAACAGTAGACACGGCAAATGGTCCGGAAACCAGTGAAGGATGTTTCTAGGCCTTCACAGACCACTAACGTAATACATGAACAATAACACCGAGTTGCAATCGTAGAAACAGGAAACTGATCTAAATACTGGAGCGCTGCATTGGAGGATTGCACACGACCTAACGACAAGTCCAGACAAAGAAAGGTTGGGTGGCTTACTAAAATAAAGACAAGGTGACACGATCTCGGGTATCGATCCAGACAATCTTTTCAACACTTGCCGGTCATGTTATTAGCATGCAACAATGTCAACATTCCAAAGCAAGTACTTAATCCAACACCATGCCAACAAAATCGACATGCCAACAAGACTGGATCGCTTGAAGGACGTACCATCGTTATCCCCATCATGAGCTGCAAGGATGTCAGCTGGTATACCCTCCATCCCATAGATTTCCAATTCAGTCATGGTTTCCCTTTCCGGCTTCGCATTAGGTATCCTACACATCACCAAGGATAGGTCAGGTTCGACAAGGAAAACACCACGTCAACACCACACCTATAGTGCTCACAATTGCGTTAAAACCAGAACTGTGCTGAAATCGAGCAGGCCCGAAAGACAAAAAGAAGTCCTGCAACCGCAAGAGCGCACTGCGGCTGAGGATACATTTAAGCCCTAAAATCATTATAGTCCCCTTCCCCGCTGCTCTTAATCACGGCATACAAAGTACCTGAGCTGCTTCCGAGGAGCCTCCCTAACAACAAATGAAGGGAGATAGCTAAAACGAACAACTAACACTGCAAGATGAGAGACACTTCGTCAAGTTCCAAGTTCAGCACGTCGGAAACCCTCGAATTCTGCAATCAGTCGTTCGATAATATCTTTACCACAGCCTACCAATCACTTTCAGAGAGGCCGAATTCTCAACTCAAGACAAGTGCACGACGTTTCTCCTAATTAGGGTTGAGAGCCACGACATTGTTATGCAATCCAATTTCAAGAACTCGCCCCCGCGAGTTCCTGAGAGAAAATGATTTCGATCGACCGCCAATTAGAGGAGATACGACAAGGCAGCGGACCAAACATTCCCGACCAGAACTACTAATAAAACGCAATTCCGAGAGGCTGAGAGGGTGTCGAGCGCACTTGGAGACGGACTCTTTGTGCACTTGCAGCACGTGGATGAGCATGCCGCTGGCGGACGAGAGCTTCTTGTGGCACACATGGCATTTGAAGTGCTTGGCTTTCTGGTGCTGGATCAAGATCTTCTCGTCCTCGAACTCGCGCTCGCAGTAGAAGCACCACACCTTGGGCGCTTTTTTCTTCTTCTTCCCCATGGCGTCACCCTTCCTTCTCTCGTCGCTCGGGCCTGAGCTGCCTGTTTTTGCAATCAGTCAATTCTGGCGATGATCGTCGGCTCCTCTCCCGCTCCTCCCCGACTCCAGGAAGCGAGCTCCAACGAACTCTGCGAGGGAAAACCCGCTTGCGCTATCACAAACCCTTCACAACCAGCAGCAGGCGCGGTTTCAACTGCCACTTGATGTGCAAGTCCCACCCGGAGATACCTAAGTAATGCTTGGGAAACTACCCGGACTACGCATTTATCACGAACGTTGGTAGACACATTTAATGTACACTGGGTTTTGTTCTACCCAGTTATCAACCTTGGTATCAATTATGTTCGTCGAGATCCTTACGGACACGGTGGCTTGTATATAAGTCATCCAGTGAATCACCTCCTTCGCTTTATTTTGTCAAGGTTGAATAACTTACACAGAATTGGACAATGCAGTATTTGTTTTTAGTTCTTTTTATTTATAAATATGATGGTTTCTCAAAAAAAATTATGAAACACAATTCAAGTTTTATTGGCTCTAAACTAGCATTCAGAAGGACTTTGCCTTGACAAATGAATGCAAGGAAGTTTTTAATAGGTTGTGATTTAACCCCTAAATGACACAACAGACATTTTTTGTCCAATGAACGTCTAGGAATTCTCCTCTATAGGATAAAATTGCAACTATTCATCCTCGGAAATAGAGGTGGAAAGGGGAGATCTTCTACAATAGTTTGACTCCCAATGAGTATTTTTTATTTTTATAAAATAGATGATGTCACACGGTTCCAAAATGGCTGATTTCCACAGTCACTAGCCTGGCATTCAAGGGTTAAAAGACAACTCAAGGCTAGATTGAATGAAAGAACCTCTCACTTGTGTACATTGTATATTTCTGTTGTTCAAGGATAGTCAAAGAAAAAGCAGATAGATAATTCTTTAATGAATCGCTTACACTAAATAGTGTAATTAGGTTGCCTTAACAATTAGATTGACTTACCCCCCCAAAAGTACTTTACAAGCCATCAAAGTCAACAAAAATTTCTACATATAATTCCATTTGTACAAATGAAGGTTCATGAGTTCCAATTACAACAACACCTAATTCAAAACTAGTGCATTTTTGTAATGTAATATTAAGTATTTATATAGTGCGAGGCAACCTAATTTCACTATTTAGTGTAGAACAATCAAATCTATGTGAATTACTTATTGTAAACACATCCTCTTTCACAAAAGACGATTGCAAAAACAATCCCCTCCTCTAATACTAAATGACCTACCATAATACATTCAACTCAAATGCTTTTACCTCTACAATTTTCAACCAATTCAATAGTCTTTTGCACCACTTGCAATGAATTGTTACCAATTTCAAGCTTTCACCTCAATCCACAAATAAATCATCCATTCATATTGTCCATATCTTGATATAAAAGTGACTTATGTAGTCTTTTTTATAAGAAAAGTATGTAATTTTGGTGTCACTCTTGATGGGTCCTTTGTCCCTCAAATGGGACCTAAAATAATCTAACTTTTAAATTACAACAACCTTATAAGTGATAGGAGTTATTATTTTCTCTCTCTTAGGGAACTAATCTTGAAGGTTTAATTCTCAAATTGTATATTTTTTTAGCGTTGATGAATTGCAAAATTGACTTAGTAATATAAATACTTTGAATTTTGAGTTGATTATATTTGTATTGTGTCACATGCAAAATATACAATCTAATGGTACTTTTTCCTTACATCTTTAGTGTTAGGTTTTTGGATTCCAAATGAATGTAATCACAATTTTTTTGTGCAAAAAATGTGCTACAAATCATTTAAAAAATAAATGAAAAATCTATAATATTCTTTATTTGTTACAAAAAAAATTTAATTGGCACAATTGAACTTTTAGCAAAAATAAAAATGGGATGATCTAGGGAGTCGAGATGGGGAAAGGAGGTAAAAATCCTAACATAGTTGAATTTTATTGCCACATAATTGAACATCTAGCAAGACTAGGTGCCATTGGTGGTCTAGACTATTGCTTCTATGAATTTCGTTACAGCATTCTTACTAGCATTCGAGGGGTATCAATGCATGGAGATAGACATAAAAACCTCCCTTTTATTTTAGATTGGCTAAGTTTATATTTTGAAATTACTCTTGTATAATTCAATTTTCTTGATTCCAAATATGAATTCACAATCCATGATAAATAATTTGTTCTTACATTTTTTTTCTTAGGTAACTGTGAAACTCCAACCTTTTTCATACAAGGAGCATTTATAGGCCACAATAGAACTAGTAGAAGAGCATCATCAATCTTACTCATCATCAGACACAACAATTGCAAAATAAAGTTGTATGGAGACCTCAAATGACTCCTAAGTTGGATTCAATGCAAGCTCCCAACCTAAGAGAGGAGCAAAGGGTGCAACAAAAAAACTCTTCAAATTGCCAAAAATATCATTGTTGGAACCCTTCATTATGCACACACTAAAGCTTTACCAAACCCAAATTTTTATTGAAACAAAAATGAAATAGCTAGTATCAAACTTGTAAAATCTACTTCAATGTTGTTTCTAGGTTTGTTTTCTATATTATTTTCTGTTTCAAGGTTGAATGTTGGTTTTAGTTTGGAGTTTGACACCCTTCAAGTCCCTCATCAGATTAGCAATGTGATGCAATAACCCAAAATATTTCATTTGCAGTGCTTGTATGGCGTGTGTGTATTGAAGTTGTTCAAAAAATATCTATAATGGAGCTAGTAAAAAGGTAGAATATCACTACAAATATAGTGAGGGCCACATAAATGGCTAAAAAGCAAGGGTCAACACATGAACAAGACCAAGAAAATCGACATGGGGCAAAACAAACATTCCCCATTACATGGCATTTTTGACATAATTATGTAGTGTGCCCTCAAACTCTTATAGCAAGAAATCAACTCTAAATTAGCTATTAATCATCAAATTCAAAGAATTGTTCAAAAAGGAGAAGTTTCTACCTCCATGATCCTCATCTCTTCCTAGAATAAAGACGTGTTGCATTTTACTACTTCAAGTTCCAATCTAGGATTGAATCAATAGTTGCCCTCTACTAAGCAAATTAGAACCTAAAGTTGTACCCTTACTAGGTGTATGTGTAAAATGTCATGTCTAGATACCCAAAGCTAAGGGAATAACAAACTTCTAGCTAGCTTGCTTCTACTAGAATGTATTAGATTTAGAAATCTAAAGTCAAATCAATGTTTTTTCCAATCCCCAAAATGCCAATTTTACTAACCAAAAGACGATGGGCACAATCACTAAGGGAAAGTTTGTTTGGGGTCCAAAAGGTAATCACTACTAGCAATCTTAGTCTAGATAGTATGGAACTAGATGACACTATAATTGTACAATACTACCAAAAAAAACCAATAACCAAACCAATATGATAATCAATTCATATATACTAGTTTGGATAGTTGATTAGGATATTTTGGTTCGGACAACAATCAACATATACATGTTGATTTTATTTCTTGATTTGGTCAAATTATTATTATTCAAAAATTTGCCATGTAGGATGTCATATAGGTTTACCCAACCACACAAGCACTACCACGTCTACAAACTTGCTACATGAGTAGGGATGCCACATCAACACATAATTACAATTCCCATGGGAAACAATGATGAAAAATAAATAATTTTTTTAAAGTACAATCACTTTATAATTAAAACTTAACAAATTCTACAATATAGTCAAGACAAGTAGATATATTCATCAATCAAACTTACACTGTCACTTACCTCAATGATCTTGGAAAAGAGAAGACAAGCTTTTTATACAAGGGGGGTGGTAGGAGGTATGACAACCCACATGGGATATGTGCTACTTACCATGATGTATGAAGTAAAGTGAAGAAAAGTTCTTTATACCGGTGGGGGTGGTAGGAGGTATGACAACCCACATGGGATATGTGCTACTTACCATGATGTATGAAGTAAAGTGAAGAGAAGTTCTTTATACAGGTGGGGGTGGTAGGTGGTAGAACAAACCATATGAGATATGTTTGATTAGGATGAATAGGAACGCAACCACTCATAATTAAGTCAAAACTAGAAAACATACTCTAACTAGAATTTCAGACCTCATTTGAGCATAATAGAAAAACATTTTTTTAAAAACTAGCACCAAAAAATGGTGGGAATCAAACTAAATTTCATCTCCAATAATCTATTTGACATTTTGAGCCTCCAATTAAAAGTTATGGACAAATTTCAAAGAAGAAGTTTTAAGTTGTCAAAGAAAATGTCTTTTCCAAACCCTCTCTAAAATTTGCCCATAACTTTTGATTGGAGGCTTACAATGTCAAAAGGATTTTTGTGGATGAAATCTGGTTTGATTTCCTACCTTGTCTTGGTTCAAAGTTTTTTGAAAAAAGTTATTTTACTACACCAAAATGAGGTCTAAAATTTGGCTTAGAGTATCTTTAACAAGATGCCAAATCAACTAAGAAAATTTTGTTTTTGGTCACAATCAACAAATTTCTGTTGATTTCTACTTTGGTCTAGAAATGCATCGACTGGATCAACACATGAAATTCCATTTTTTCCACAATCAACAAAAATCAATTCATCTTATGTTAATTAGGGCCCCTTTTTTTATTAGTGCAATCATATCTTTAACAATCACCACAAATTGATCATTCATTAAGGTAGGAACAATACAATTGGGTTTCAAAGTAGTTTAAAGGGCATAGTACTCAATGTAGATTGCAAGGTATGTGCACCCATAAATTGCACAACCCAAAAGGTACACTTATATTTTGATCAAAATCAACAATAAAATTTAGATTTAGATTACACAATATGTACAAGATAAAAATATCAGAGCGAGCATGAGAGCCTAGAAGAATCTTCTATCAATTTTTTGTAAACAATTACAAACAATACTATAAGATTTATAACTTGTTCATTTGGTATCTAAATAATGCATCCTAAACAATGTTGGACCCTTCTTTCACTTGTACTATAAGAAACCCCCATTTTGTGTGATGTTTTAGAAATCACAGTAGTACATTTTTTTGAACAAAAGAGGTGTCAACTATAATGTCACCTAAAATCCATCGTAGTTGACATCAGAAAAAATGTCCAAAATCTAGAAAAACACACTGTAATGTCAACTTGTTCGATGAAAACGAATGCAAAAAATAGGTATTCTAAGCTTTCTAAAATGCTCCACGTGTATGCTATATAGATTCCACCACATCGCATGTTGGGCAGGTAGTGACATGCTAGATTTTTTCACCCAACCTAGTGATGATGTGGCACATTTTCATGTTAATTGAGAACTTGAATATTATTTTTTTTAAATCAATTATTTAAAAGAAAAAATTATTTTATTACCTAAAATAATCATTTAAATGAAAGTCCCCAAAAAATGAACAAGAGAAATTGTCAAATTCTACAAGAATTGACCATCTATCATTTTAGAGAATTTTTGATGGCAAAGTCAAGTAAATACTTCATAGATGTTTTGTAAGAGTAAAGGGTGGAGAGGTCCTTGTTATATTGAAATCCGTTGTTCGTCCATGACAAAGGATATGGGATAATTCAAAGATGGGAATTTGATAGCACTACATTTAGACGTTGTTTTCAACATCTACACATTCTTTTCGACATTTGGATGTTATTTCTGACATCCACATGTTATTTTCGACATTTGCATGTTTTTTCAAACAATTTACTTTGAACAAAAAATTTGCTTTACATGTCCTATATGGGTTGTTATACTTCCTCCTACCCCACTAGTATAAAGAACTTCCCTTTTCATCCATATTGTACATCCATCCATTTCCTTTTTTTTTCAAAACATGACACATGGTTACCCTTCCCTTGTGTTTTTCACATCCGGTCTACATTTTACCTTAGCCCACAATAACTTACAAAAATTTATCCACAATGAATTGAGAAACCCTAGCTCATGTGGTACTTCCATGTTTGGGGGGACGTTCTAATAAATATGACCATGTTTTACTTGATGTCCAAAAAAACATACATGTCCCCAACATCATCCACTTGTTTTTGCTCTAACATCCCCATGTCTTTCCTAACATCCAACAGAAATCTACCTCCCATAAGCTCAAGATTTGTGATGCACTAATGTCGATGAAAACATGATCCATTTTGTTGAAACGCTACAAAAAAAGGTAGGTTTCTTATAGTATTGCCTACAAGATTCAAAGAAAATAGTTTCTATTTAATAATAGGAAATATTATCAATTACTATTAGTGGCAATTGTAGTTGCACCTAAACTAAAGGGCTTTGAATATCAAAATGGGAGAGGGGTAAAAGCAAAAGGTCCTTTGAAATCGCAATTTTCCTTAATTTTTTAGTTATGTTAATGCCTAAATGAACATTAGTTCACTATTCATGGTAAATTCAAGTATCTAGGAAAAAATATTCTCCCAAAGGATGAGAAGGCTTAACCCCTAAGTGCCTCAGCCTTTCTAAGTGTGTTTTGACTATGAAAAAAGAGCATGGGCTTATAGTTCCCCCCCCCAAAAAAAAATGTTTTGTTTTTTCAAAATCTAACCATACAGATGTCTAAAGAGGTTGCTTATTAGTTTGTGTACCAATTTAGAGAGCAAAATTGCATAGAAGTTGTGAGATTATAACAAGAGGAATACACATTTTCTATTTTTAGTATGCCACCCCTCCTCACAATGTTTTAGAAATTTACATATAAGATTTTTTGGGGGATTGGAGGTGACATGACCAACTAAAAATTGTGTTAGCAAACTAAAATGCACTTCCAAAAACCTTGAGTTCAAATGAAGAGCTATCAAACCCATTACACAATCCACCTTGCAATTGTTGAAATGCAATTTTTTTAATAAGTAGAAATCGCAATTAACTCCAAATGAGCATTTGCATGTTTAAATTTTCAATGTTGAGTATCATGAAAACACTTTATTCTTTCCATTGAGACCATTTTCAAAGCAAATGGATAAGAACAACTTTTTAGATCTCAAATAAAGTGAAATTGGCAAGCTTTGTTTAAAGCCAAGAAATCAAGTAAAATTTGCAAGCTTTATTCTTCCACTAAGATACATATATGCCTTTGAGGACCTCTCAAAAATCCAATATTTCCCTTTTTCTGTGAAAAATAAAAAATTTCAGTAGTTAACGTTTGAAATTGCCTGTAAAAAATTTCGAAGCGGTCACAAGAATTTAACTGCCCATCCCAAAATGAGCCTAAAATTTCAAGTTGAAAAAATATGGTTGATGAGGCAGTTAGGGGTTAAATACCTTGGCTCAAGCAAAGAAGGATTCTTGCTTTAAGCCTATATTCTTGAATCTTGAATAGGGAATGCTAGCATGTAAGTATAAAATCTATGAGCTCAAGAGTCTATATTGTAGATACTTTCTATAGTTATGGGTGTCTATTTTATAAGTACTTACGTTATAGACTCTTTTCATGTTATAGGTACATATATTATGAACACCTTCAAATGGTTGTAGGTAATACATACCTACAACTAGGTTCAAGGCTCATAGGCTCACATCTCCTCACTCACATGCTAGTATCAATGTTATAGGGACCCATATTATAGGTGTTATACGAACCCATGTAAGCTCACTATAGTAGATTTCAATGTTATTTGCTTCTCTTGAGTCCCCAAATCATAAAAAATCATGATATAATTTATATGTGTGACAAGTGTCTGATAGTCAATAGAGTGGCAAATGTTGTCAGTTTATGAAGAAGGTCGTCATAACTTAACTCCTAATTGCCCAATTGACCATATATGGTCAATCTGAAGTCTCAGGTCCATTTTTGTATGGGCAGTTAAATTCTTGTGATCGATTTTAAAAAATTTCGAGCAATTTTGAGGGTTCACTATGGAAAACTTTCATTTTTCATTGAGAAAAGTACATATTCAATTATTGAGAGGTCTTCAAAGGCATATGTGTACTAAAAGTGTAGTGTGAAGCTTGCTAATTTTAATTCATTTCCTGGCTTTATGCAAAGCTTGGCAATTTCATTTGATTTGAGATCTAAGAAATTGTATTTATCCATTTACTTTGAGAATGGTCCCAATGAAAAGTTTGAAGTCTTTTCATGATTTTCACCATTGAAAATTTCAACATGCAAGTGTTTATTTGAAGCTATTTGCAATTTCTACTTATAAACAAAAATTACATTTCAGCAATTGTAATGTGGATTGTGTAATGAGTTTGATGTCTTTTCATGTGAACTTAAGTTTTTTGGAAGTGCATTTTAGTGTGTTAACACTCTTTGAAGTTGGTCATATTACCTCCAATCCCCCCAAACATATATATGCAAATTTTTGAAACATTGTGGACAAAGACAACCTACTAAAAATAAAAAATGTACATTTCCCTTGGTATAATCTCACAACTCCTAGGAAATTTCGCACTCGAAATTGGTGTGCATACTAATAAACAAGCTCTATTAACATCTACACGGTTAGATTTGGAAAAAAACACAATTTGCTTCATTGAGGATAACTACGAGCCAATGCTCTTTTTTCATAGTCAAAACACGCTTGAAAAGGCTTGGGCATTTAGGGGTTAAGGTAAAACAACCCATTATGTACAAACCTTTTACCCATTGTGGACTCCTAAGAATGACCCCAATATGGTTTTCTTTTAGTTATTGAAATTTGGGCCACATTCTATGTCTTTGCTAACTGGAATGGAGTAATTAGTGATCACAATAGGAACTTGAGTTTTTTAGTGTTAGTTCATTGCAGGAAGTGCCTTTTTTAGGTCTTCTATGTTAGAAAATATTGTGACTACAATAGGTGAGTAAGATGAGTGTTATGGATCAGTTTTTGTTGGTTTTGGGATAGTCTACAGATAGTTTTAGGCTGTGATGGGCTAAACACTTTAAAAATTCATAACAAATTCCCACTTTGTTGAAAAAATATAGTTTCAAATGCTCTTGCCATTTCTAACGCTTGACTTTCTCTGGGAAAAAAAATAGAAAATTTCAGAAATGACAAGAGGGCAAACCCCCCATTTGGTCCGTAATGGGCTGTTTTACCTTATATACGGCTGAGTGTACCATCGGTGAGATCATCCCACCAACGTGAGTCAGACCACTTGCAAATGAGCGCAGAGAACAAGAGAAACGATATCTGAGGTGGAGTCAACACTGCCTCGCAGTCAATGTCCTTGGAACTCAAGAACGAGAAATTCCAGCCTTCCCTCAATTTCGCAACTATCATAAATAAAACATTAATTTGAGTAGGCAGAGTTTCCACTAAATTGGCAGTCATTTCAGTTGAAGTGGCAAAAGTTAATTACAATTGCACTGAACATAAATCTGTACCTATCCTAGAAGCTGCTTGGGCGTCTCATTTCAGGCAATCTGAAACTTGCCAATTTAGTTGAACTTTTATTAGTCCCCAACACCAACAACGCTCCATCCCACATCAAATGCACAGCACTTCTCTCCAGAAGAGAAAGATCCAGAATAAGTATAATCAGCTTACTGTCAAATAAGTCAAAGTAATAGGCGTGCAAAGAAACAGGGCAGCTACATATACTACTGGTACTGGATTCCAGACCTTGAGAAGTTGAGGTATGAGCAATCGCTGGAAGAGAATCAGGACGAACTCGCGAAGTCCCTGGAGAAAGAGAAATTAAGCAGCTAGAAATCTAACAATCAAATCAATACAAGTCAATGGGAAACGAGTTCAATGTTCTAGCTCAACAAAACTAGAATACCATGCGAATATCCCATTGCTTGAAACCTTCATCGCGAAGCCCACAATGCATTCCTGCGACTCTCAAGAAGCTAGATGCTAATTTCGTTAAACTAGCAGTATTCCATTAAAATGAAGGGGATGACCCTCAATGAATGAGATGAAAAAATTGGGGGAGCTAGGAGGAGGATGAGGGTGGAAATCCTAACTTTGCGATGCACAATGTTGTGAATAGTTGTGGATGAAATGTACTTTTCATATCTGTCGGCACAACAAGCTAATGCAATGCCAACATGGCGCATGAAATACCACCAATGTAACGAAATTGAAGATAAAAATCCATATACAAATCCCTACAACCCAAATTGCAAATTCCGCGCACACTCCTTCTGCACCTCTGACTCAATGAGCTTATATAGATTACCACAAGTCGAAGTCAGTCCGAATGCATGGATTCGAGCTAGCTACAGTAGTGCAAGTGCGTGCGCGTCCATGCCAGGAGTGCGATTATCATGTGCAAGTGAATATGTATTCGAGCAGGCTTCGAAGTATGTAATCTTGAGGATAAGCTAGCACTCCCTCCAGCAAGGAGATCGAAAGCAGAAACAATCAATTCAATGCAATTCAATGAGAAACGAGTTCAATGTCGACACCAAAACTATCATGCGAATATATATCCCCATTCACCATTACTTGAAAACCGTACCTTTATCGCAAAACCTACCGTTCCTCCGACTCAGAGATCCGAGCTAGCTACTGTACCGCTATTGTCATAACGCATACATGCAAGTACTAACCGCTATTACAGTTAATAGCGTTTTGCCATGCCAGGAGTGAGATCGAACGATCAGCTAGCAATAGGCGGGACCGGCGTCGATGAAAGTGGACACGCCATATCGCTGTCAACTGAGCCCCAAGCCCATCTTCTTCCCCTGCACCACCAAGACGCGGAACGCTGCCGGCACTCTTCCCTCAATACGAATTACCACGGTGTCCAAGTACTGCTCATACGTGACCACCGCGGTGGCGGACAGCGTGTACGGGTTATCGGAAGCTTTGCACACTCCAAGATCCGCCGCCGCGAAGTTGCCCAAGATCTTCACCTGCTTGCCCGCGCCCTTGCAGAACGTCACCGTGCTGCTGGGAAGGTCCTCGGGACACACGATGCCTTCGCCCGCTTGAAGGGGACGGTTCTGGAGCTTAAACTTCCGACCGGACACGTCGAAGCTGGACATGCAGCAGGGTCCTGAATCTGCGGCCACCAGGTCGGCCACCATCGCCAACACTAAGATCGGAAGGAGCAAAGCAGACTGCATTGCAAACGCCATAGCTAGCTAGCAAACTAACAAGTGTGTAATCTGGTGCGTGATTCATAGAAGGATACAAGCTAATGAATTCACGTGATTGTCGATGGCCATGGATATAAATGAAGATTTTATATATAGTTCCCGCGAGGGATAGGAAGTAAACGAGGGACTCTGATCGCGATTAATTAATCGCAGCTTGCACTTCGAGCATCGCCACTGTTTCGCAAGAAAACTGACTCGGCATGGGAGCTCTGCAGTGTTGACTTCGTTGATTTAGACATGGTGTGAAGTTGGCCCCCACACTCTTCCACTCTATGAAATCATGGCATGTTTCTATCCCTGCATGTGTCATGCTGGCAGGCCTCCTCAACATCCCAGCAAGGTAACATCCCAACAAGGTAGGTCAGACAAAAAGGTGACAATTGTTCTTCGAGGATACCCCAGAATCGCAACTCAATATAGAGAAAAATGACACGGGAAGATGATGAACCAAACCAATTTTTTGATTGGGCTAGGATTCAGTCCCTGAGTCCACCACAGTGGAAGGTGACATCACTTCGGGCTCAATAACCACCAGGCTGGGCCTATATACTGACCAACAATGGCGATGCTCTTCCAAACTCAAACCGGCCAGGAGCGACTACAGTGCATTGAGAAATCGACAGTGCATGGAGAAATCGATGGAACAACTCAGTGACTATTCTTTCTTGCTCGAATTTTTCCCAGTGCTTTGCTACAGAGAAACTGAAACTCACTTGCTATTTTCTGCTGAAGGAAATTTACACATTTATTTGCCAAAATAGCCAGATTTCTGCTGTAATTACTCTAGAACCTATCAATTGCCCAATTTTACCTACTGCAGGTAAGTATCCCCTACCTTAAGTTTCACTCAAATATCGCATGAGTCCAGAGGGACGGAAGGCGTTTGTTTGGCTTGGGCTTCGTCCCTGTCGTGGCCTGGAATGCTATAATGGGGTGCCGACAAATTCAGTAATACAACGGTGCTTTTAAAGTTGTAATCCACGGCTTGTTTCTCGGGCTACATGAGTACTGTACTGCACAGGATATGGCGAGACGTCATGTACGCGAGACGTTACTGTATGTAATGTATACCCCAAGGCCTCGAGCAATTCACGCGGACCAAGGTAGACCCCGCCCCATCCGGACTTTGTAGCCGCTCAAACTGGGATAAGGTGGGATCCAAGCCACGTGATTTGCTCGATGGGTATAGGGGTAGTCACACTTTCTTCGGGAAGCAAATAGGCAAATGAGAAGTTGGTGAGAAAAAAGAGGGGTCAATGGGGAGCCATTATGCTTGAAGGTGAGACATCCCTTTTTAGTGTGTGGAGCATGGAGAATGGAACCTGAAGAATGGGTTTACGTCCTCCTTCTAGATGGGATAATTATGTAGTGTACAAAGTGAAATATCCATTGGTCGGAAAGCCTACTAACGCTTTGTGTAAATAAGTTATGACTTTTTGCCCTCGAAGCATTTTAGTGGTTGGAAATTCTAAGTCCAAGATGCTTTCACACACCATTGGATTGTCTCGCAAAGGAATCACTAGAGTGTCAAGATTTTTATATGAAATCCCAAAGTGAGTACTAGGTGACAAGGTCCAGGGAAATCTTCTTCACAATGCTCAAAGTGCTTTGCAGCAATGCACCCCTTTTGTGTTTTGGTACGGGATAAATTTGCAAAAATACATGATGAAAATTTCTATGAAGAAATTTTCTTCAAATGCCCATTCTTCGTCTCTAGAAGAGAGGAATAGCCATTTTCAATCTTCATAGAATGGACCTCTACAAGCCATGGAGAGCCAATGAGAGAGCACCACATCTCTATTCTATGAAGATTGAGAATGGGGTGAAGAAGGTGGGACTACTCCTAAATGTCTTACTAGAATGCCATACGTGAAGTTCTAATTCAGCACTCAAGTGCCAAAATAAAATTTCCACATTAGATTTTCAAGGGTCCACATCACCATTCACAAGATGACATGTGGTACATTTTTTTTACAAAAATGACTTAATTTCTACCAAATATGACCTTTGCATAGGGTATGTATACAAGACACTAAACACATCCTACAAAGTGGGACCTATATGATAAATTTACCCTTGGAATATATATTAAAATTTTTTTTTGTCACACATGATAAAATTTTCAAATTTTGAATTCATATTTGAAATGAGAGGCCCCAAATTAGCCGAAAGAGGTGCAAAACATGGAATTAGCATGGCACAAAATAGGGGCTTTTTTTTACAATTATCCTATAGAACAAAAAATTCATCCTATAAGGGCCTACTTTATAGGATGGGTTTAGTGTCTTACAACATGTATGAAAATTGCCAAATTCAAGTTTGAAGGTTTCAGACGTTTTGTTACCTCACCTCAGTACCTTACAAATGTAATTTTTCTAGACAATGAACAAAGCCAAAACACAATTGAAGCTCAATTTCACTCTTTCAATAGGAAGAACATCCTCGGTCAATCATTTATTGAGGCATGGCAATGGCAAGTCTTGCATGGGTTCAAAGAAACCTCCTCTAATGCTATTGTAACAAAACCTCCCGTATTACCTTTGTGGGCGTTGTACATCAAAGCTCAAGACGACATTTTCTACATTTTTTAGTGTCCTCCAATTTATAAGCAAACAAAAACTCTTACAACTTAATCATGCATAACCTAGCTAATGAGGGAGCAAAAGGAGAATAAGGTCAACTAAAAATAATTGTCATCATGATGAATCAACAATTGCCCACTATTGTCACTACAAGAGAAAGGGGTGTTTTAAGTATAGTCCTAGTAGTATAGTCCTATAAGTAATAATCTAAAAGGGGTGTTTATAATAAAATTCTAAAAACACCCGTATTTGTAGAAAAGTTTTACTAAAAATACCCCTTTTAGATCATTACTTATAGGACTATACTACTAGGACTATATTTAAAACACCCCTTTCTCTTGTAATGTGTAGAAACCTCAATTGGAACTTAATAAGGTTCTATAAAGCTCCCAAACTATGTATGCATTGGGAGGCTCCATCCTCCATTACACCCTTTTAAAAAGAGGGTCTAAATTGAAGCAATGCACCTATTTCTAAAGTGGCCATATACTATATGTGGATTGAAGATGCTATAAAGTATCCTCACCTAAGAGTGTCACTATCCTTTTGTGCTACCTATATTTGGAGTCACATTCATTCATTCAAATCCACCACAAACTCTTAAGAGGAATGAATAATAGTTGAAGAATTTTTTGAGACAATCAATGGGATTTGATGCATTCTCTAATTCCAGGGTGGCCATTTAAAGGGAATCTAGTAGCATAAATAAGTATCATTTGAAAATTTATTAAATGTTGTGTGAGCATTAACAAATGATGAACTAATTTGGGTTGTGTTCTCTTGAGGAGGCTAATGTTTATACCAAAAAAATCATTTGGGCCAACCATCTAATAGGGACACAAAAAGTAGTGTTTGGGGATTCTTCTACCTTACTATCTTCTATGATTATAGAATCATGTGCTCTAGTTCCCCCATCCCCTCAAGGAAAACAACCCGCGCCATTGATTTCAGTTTTTTGGGGGAAATAAATTGCAATAGGCAAACATTTTTTACTAGCCCTACCTTGGAGTGAAAGAATACAAGCCGTCAATTGGTTCTAGGGTCTAAAGGCATCTCACCCATAGTAAACACTTAGGATTTACTCAGAAATATAGATATGGATACAAATACAGATATGGTGTAGAAATATGGATATGAATATGTTTGAACAATTCTATTCAAATATATGATATCAAATGCACAAAGAACTAAGCTCCAAAAATACAAGTATGCCAAGTGGGATCAGGGGGTATTTGAAAATTACATTGAAAATTGATTTTAATTTTAAAATTTAAGTGGTATGAGTTTAATTGAAACTTAGTGTGTCTCTCACTATCCACTCAAAAGACAGTAACAACATCCTAGAAAGAGAATGAGTAAATTCAATCCTTTTTGAAATCAATGTGTATTAAAATTTTGCTCATTGATTTCATGATTCTAGGACAAAATCCATACAATAGTGTAAGTGAGGTAAGAACTATATACCCTTGTTAGAAAATAGACTTTTTCTTAATTGTAATAATATTGAAAGATCATTTTTTCACGTTGTTTGTCAATAAAAATTCATCAATTTGGAGGAAAAAATTGGTAAAGACAACCATTTGCAATTTGTATCAAATGCTTCATGAATACAACATTGTCTCTTACATACTCATTGATTGCTTGATGCTAGAGTATCTTCTCCATTGACTTATTTGTTGAATTTTTTATTTAGACTTGCACAATAATGTGTAGTATTAAAAATTAGAAATACCATAGAAAATTATTATTGTATTAATCATATAATGTTGCCATTGAGTTTGCCCTCAATCTTTCAACTCTTACTCTAGACTGCTAATTGATCTACAATAGGGGTATTAAGGGGTCCCATATTAAATAATCGACATTTTACACTATATAAATATCTACCTTTCTTGTACATCAATAGGTATTGAAGTGTCTGGGGAATGTATATCATTTTTCGAGCATCTCCAATTTTCTACAATCAATCTCTTTAATTTTTTTGTCCCCTTAACTCCTAAAGTTCTATGATTATGTTTTCACCAAAATTGCTCCAAAACTGCCAATTCTAGTAGAAGTACCAAGTTTTTGAAAAAGAAAATTGTTTTGACACTTATAACTGTAGGATCTTGTAGTATGTAGACTTGAGAACATGTGGTAAAAATTTCAGAAATTATCACCGCATGGATTGCAAGATATAAGCATTCAAATTCATGGAAATCATTTTTTGGGCCCTACAAAAAACAGGGCAGCTGCACTTCACAAGCTCACTTTTCTATGAAAAAATGTCCAAAATGATGGTGCTTCTTTGGATTCTTTTTCCAAGACAAGTTGGTCACGTGCTTGAAAATTTTCAGATCATTTGGAATTGTACAACATTTAGGTAAAAAATAGTTAGTAGACAATAGTAGAGAATGATTCAAATTACTAATTTGTTAAGAATTTAATTATGGAATTGAAAGTTTCCAATCCTAATGGTTTTTTCCAAAAATATTGAAAATTAAGTAAGATAAAGAACTTTAAAGTTTATTTTAGAGTAGAGAATCTATAGTTGCCCACAAACAAAAAATCCTCATAACTTTTGACTCTTTGATCAAATTGGAATGATTCAAAGCTTTCCACGTATATATAACTCTAGAAAACCAATTTCAAATTGATGTTTCTGAAAAAAGGGATTTTTTCTAATTTTCCCACATTGCCCATTTGTGAAAAAAAAGTAACATATTAGGCCATAACTATTGACTCATATTTCCAAATGTCATGAAATTTAGTGCATATGAAAGATATTCCTTGTCCCCACCTTCTCCTAAAATTTGGACCAAACATATAGAAATCTCCAATCAAACATATCTACCCAAAATTGCAATATAGCCAAAAAATGCATATTGGTCTTTGAGGGGTTAATATCCCTATTCAATGTAGTTATTTATTTGGAATGACAACTACACATGATTATATGCAATTTCATCATGTTGAATTGTGTTCTCCATAAATTGAGGTTCTAGTTTCACCCTTACAACACTTAGGTTCAATTTCTACTATGTCCCAAGTCCCATATCCTATTGCACATTCAAAATTTGATGGGTCAAGAGCTAAGAAATTTAGATTTGTAGCTTTACAATAACCCTCTAGTTTCCAATCCAAGTTCAATTAGCCTCATTACAAAAATTTTGAGGCCTAAAGAAGGCCATTAGTTCCTGAACAACGGGGAATATCGGCCCAAAAAATGAAAGAAAAAATGAAAATGAAAAAGCTTTAAAATTAAAAATTCAGCAAACTGCAGGGACTGAAATGCATGGGACATTATAAAAAAAATATTCAATTTTTTAAAAATTATTTTAAAAAATAAACCTAAAATTACAAAAATCATAAAACTGTCAAAGAACTGATGTGGCACTACTCAGATTGCAATTATTTTATTATTTTTTATTAAAATATTTTATTTTATTGTTTTTAATTATATATATAGTTATTTTTATTTTTAAATTATATTTCAATTATATTTTGTTTTTTAATGATTTAATATTCTGGCCAAGAGTCAAAGTTTCGAAGCTCGAGGAACCATGCCTTAATCCTTAAGCACTCCAATGTCCATTTTTTTGATGATGAAAAAATTAAAACTGAAGTTTCATCCTACTTATTGCCTTAGATGAATGTTATTTTAATATATGAAAATACTTTATGAAGTTGTGGTTCTATCTTAGGGTTGGATTTGGTGTTACTAGAGTACATATTTTTTTAAATTACAAATGTGCAAGTATGTCAAGTGATTGACCAAGCTAAATTTGCATTGACTGTAGTTCAAAACTGGATTTCCCAAAATAACACTACAAGGGAAACCGTGTCCTATTTGACAAAAAATTGACAAAAGTCTGTCAATTGCTTTGTCAATGGGAACCTAGAGATTCAGACAATAATTTGACAAAATTCTGTCAACTATTTTGTCACTTTGCTAGAATTTTTGTCAACTTTTATTCCTTCATACCTTCCTTTGTTAGTTGTCCCATTGTCATGCTAGCATGATGGCCTAATAAATGGTTACAAGTGTCTCTATTTCTCTACAAAAGACAAAATATTAAAATTGAAATTGTTTTAAATTTAAACCTTCATATATTGAGCAAAAATGCATATATAGAACAACCAATTGCCATCACTTCATAGCACTTCATGAATCACTTATGTTTTGTAGATTTGAGAAGAGAAGAGAAGCTCTCTATATACACATAGAGTGGTAGGAGGTAGAACAACCCATGTAGGATATGTCATTTAGAAGTTGCAAGAGCTCAACCACTCATAGTTAAGTTTGAAATAGGAATTGTGTTAAAACTATAATTTTAGACCTCATTTAGGCATAGTAGAATAACTTCTCGCAAAAACTTTGAACTAAAAATAGGTAGAAAATCAATTCAAATTTCATGTCTAGAAATCCATTTGATATTTTGATTCTTCAATAAAAAATTATGGACAAATTTCAGAGAGGATGTTTGAATAGGTCAAAAAAACATTTCCTTCCACTGCCTCTCTGAAATTTGTCCATAACTTTTGATTGAAGAATCAAAATATCAAACGGATTTTTAGACAGGAAACTTGAATTGATTTTCCAAATTTTTTTAGTTCAAAGTTTTTGTGAGAAGTTATTCTACTATGCCTAAATGAGGTTTGAAATTCTAATTTTGACACAATTCCTATTTCAAACTTAACTAAGAGTGGTTGAGCTCTTGCAACTTCTAAGTGACATATGCTACATGGGTTATTCTACCTCCTATCACCCGATTTATATAAAGAGATCTTTTCTTGTATGAACAACTTATACTAAGATATCTATGACAAATGATAGAAGAATCCATGCATAAAATACCTGATGAAATCTTTGGATTTTGGACAAAGCATCTATCTTAATAATCATTAGTGAGTCTATATATCATCCACGAACAATGGTTGTCTTGAAAATAGGAAATAGAGACCAAACATCAATTATAAATTCGACAACAACTTGACAAAAAATTGACAAGTTCTCACAAATTAACAAGATCAAGTAGTGATAATATGGCTATTGTCATTTTGGACAATTCTCTATAAAAAACTTGTCATCATGGATTGCATTTCCTTGTAGTATGGGGTGTAGACTTGCTAGTAGATTGTTTAAACTATTAGTTTCCAATTAGGAGTACTTTTTCGGCTCATTTTTACTGTTTAGTTGATAGCCAAGTACTAATTGATTGTTAGTGATGTGATAATCCAATTCGGTCTTAATGTGAACTCAAAAAGAATTGTGATGGGATTTAAAGGGATTTTTCAAGAATGAAAGGGTAGCTAGTTAGGTGGTTTGGCAACCACCAAGCAATTTCTATTAGGAGGATGCCTTCTATTTTGTTTTCACCCACTACAAGAGAATCAAGTGAGTGTTCCAACCCAAATCAACTACATATTTTTCTTTGTTTTGTGACATGTGATGTGTGCCAGTTAGAGTGATGGAATTTGTGGTTCCAAGTTGGTAATGATGTAGTAAGTGGTGAAACTAATTGGATGTTGTGCTAGAGTGCTTATCAAGTTGGTGGTTGAGAAACTTTAAAATTTTTAATGGTGATGTGATCACCATGTTGAGTAATATAATAAAAATTTTAAATCAAATTGGTTTTCAATGCCACATGATGTGTGTGTGTGTTCCAATGAGTGATTGTATGTTCTAGAGTTGTGTTACATGTTTTAGAGATGGAAACTATTAGCATAGATTTCCTACTTGATCATCTCCTTCGGAACAAACTTATTATATTAATAGAATAATTTCCAATTCGGTCATTATTCTTCTTCTACATGAGGTCATAGATGTAAATAAGACAAAAAATTCAAAAAATCATCATTTAAAGAGAAACTCATTTCAAATCCATTCCAATAGATTTTACTCAAAAAATGATAATTTCATTCTTGTAATTGAATTCTGAAATTTTCCTTTCAAAATTAAAAAAAAAAATATTAATCATAGCATTGGTGAATCAAACTATATAGATGGAATCTACAACTCATAGTCTTCAACTTTTATTTGTATATCAATTCCAAAATATGCTTCCAAACAGCATTTTATAATGATTTTTCTCAAATTGTCAATTTTGGAGATGAATTTGAATGTTTTTGAGTTAAACAATCCTTTGAAGGCCTCAATTTTTTTTGGCATTTGAAATGCCTAAAAGGCAACCCTTTTTTAGAGGTACTAGCGCACAAAAATTAGAACTTGGAACATGTTGCAGCAAATAATTTCCAAATAGGAAATTACCCTTTAGTATAATACACTACAAGAAATGAGCCCTATTTGTAATTGGGCAACTATGACTGCATGTCCGATTTGACTCAAACATGACTGGTACCTCCATAATTGCACTGGATTCTTGACCTCCCCACATTCAAGTTATTTTCCAATCAGTATTGCGATTGTGAAATGAAGCGGGGACAAAGTTGGTTTATCATTCGCAGTTTTCTGTTCACAGCGTCGTCAATGTTGATGTGGTTTAGCTAAGGGTGTCCAACATGGATGACTCAATCTCAAAAAATGACATTTCTATCCCAAAACGTAACTTGATGTCACTTCGAAGTGACTAGTAAGTGACTTACATGGGAATCCGATGACTTCTGGGTGAATTTTAGAGCTTCTAACGTAGAAAGTGTTGCATTGACGTGGGTGTGGGTGGAAATGCGAAATTGCGAATGACAGAAGATGACTTTTGAGGTGACATTTGAGTAACACGAAGTCTTGAAGATCGACTGCAGGAACTACAATGCAACACATACATCACTTAGTCGTCACTTCCAGAAGGATATTAGGCATTAATACAAATGCTTGCTGCATAGGACTCTGCCCGCCTGGGCAAAACTTTTGTAGGCTGTCGATTAGAATGCAACTAGGTAAAAAGTTCTAGCCAAGGACGTATGGTTTATGGGAAGGAAGGAGGTCCATTCCGACAACCATTTCATAGTGTACTAAGGAGCAAAAATGCATTGCATGTGAGGTTAATTGTGGCATGTACACTTCAGAATACAATGAAACTTTAGGTAAACCACAATGATGAAATTCCAATATGTAGTCACTACAAAATGACTACTCATATTTGTATGAAGCATGAGCAACTAAAGGGTGACCAATAGACGACTATGCTAGTACTCCAAGAGTGCCAATAGGGTTTTTTCCACCGACAATTCAATGGCACCAACAAGATTAGCCGTTGCCAATGCAATTGGCAACTTTTGTGGATCAATCATGTTTGCACTCTCCGCGGTGGTGTTGATGAAGGCGTCCATTGTATCTACTACCTCTCGTTGCGCTCTCACCTCTTTGTTTAAAACAACTTTTTATCCAAGTCTCCCTTCTACATTTGAAAAAAACCACTTGTGTGGCTTGGCTAGGGAAAATGAAGGGCTCTTCATTACAGGGTAGTTTGTAGCGGAAGTTGACCACAAGGAATTTAGAGTTGTCTTTTGTGTAAGTGGGGCTTCCACAATTGTCTTAGGTCTTCCCCAACTCACATCGGAGTAGAATGACCTTCAAATGCAATGCACCAGAATCTAGCTCCAAAAGATCCCTAAGGACTTCGACATAGTTGACGAGTACTTGACCTTCACTCCTCAATGGCAATTGAAAAGTGGAAGTCACACCGCTATTATAGTTCAGCAATTGTGTTGTTGTCTCGTCCTCTACTCAAAAGTGATTCCCAAATGCAATGATGTGTGAATATCGTGTAGCTCTTTGTAATGGCTTTTTGTTGAGGAGCAAGCGGTCTATGTCCTCCAATTTCATCAAGTCCAAATCCGAAAGTTTCACAGTGCTTCAAATCCAATCTGCTAATCTAAGCATGCAAGGATTTGCTACTTCTTCTGCCATCCATTTCCTGCAACCACGACTAGAGCTTATCAAATGGTGTCAAATAGAGAGGCCTTGCCTTGAAAAAATGCAGGGCTTCTAGTTGCAACTAGATGTGGTCCAAAAATGGAAGATCCCATGGTCATATAAAATCACAAACATAATCATAAACCCATGAATGATGTCATATGAACCAATATAATATTACAACTCCACATACCCCTCAGAAGATGTCATGGAGTCTCAATATACATCATATATTTGTAAAAGAAAGTAAAAAAAACTCATACTCTCCATAAACTCCCCTTGGAGAAGTGTCTAATAAAAGAATGAGTGCCATAGTTACTATAAAAACTTCAAATTAAGAGTGTGATGTGTCCCTCAACAGCTAACAAAAAGTTTTACTACCTCTCCAAAATTCACTCAAAACTAAGATATTGTCCAACTTTTATGGTCTATCAAAGTTTACCCTTTCCAACTCAAAGGTAGCTCACTTATACTTCAATCCTAAGATCATAACTTTCACAAACTAGCTCCAAACTAAGAAAATAATATCATTTTGAAAAGCTAACATAAGTATTTACAAACTCTTAAAGTTTCACTCAAAACCAAGATACTATCCATCTTTCATAGTCCTCCAAAGTTCACTCTCTTAAAAACCTAAGGCAGCTCCTCACCCTTTGATTCCCAAGCTCATAACTTTCACATACTAGCTCTAAACTAAGAAAATAATAGAATTTTGGAAAGCTAAAAAAAATATATACAAACTCTTTAAGTTTAAACCAAATATAAGGTACTGACCCACTTTCATAGCCCTCTAAAGTTCACTCTCTTGAAAATCCGAGGTAGCTCCACAACACTTCACTCCCAAACTCATAACTTACACATACTAACTCTAAACTTAGTGAGTGATAGCTTTTTGGAATTACAAAAACAACATACACAAGCTTTCAAAATTTCATTGCAAAAAAATTTCATATACAATGTGCAATGGCTTCTCAAAGTGACGGCCCTCCCAAGCAAACAAGGAGGAGGAAAAAGATGACCCTCCGCCTCATCTGCCACTTCAACCTTCATGTCATCTACCTAAGCTAGTAGGTTTTAGCCACTAAAATGCCACATGGTTCACCTCATATCCTCCATAAGTCTATCCACATCATTTATGTGGACTTTTTAATCCATTAAAAACATGTAAAGAAAGGTAAAATAAGCATTACCTTTTATTTGTACAACTTCAAACATGTAAACTAAAATACTAAAACATCTTCAAGTATAGAAATCAAAGAACTAAATTCAAATGTTTGTCAAATAGAAGTAAAAAAAATTCAAGTAGAGTATGACCCCATTTGTTTCTTAAGACTCTAGAAAAAAACCTTCAAATTTAACAAACAATTATGTATTTTCATATAATGAACGCATATACAATGCAACAATGGGATCTTTGTACATCCCACAAAGATGACTTCTTAATGACTCCAAATTAGTGACCTTAAAGTCGCGTTACAATGTTCTTACTTCAAAACAAATAAATATAAATCCAAAACATCTTGTACTAATATAGGCAACTAGACATGAAAACAACCTCCCCTACTTATGTGGCTTAGGGCAACTTCTACACTCTTAGCAACAACTTAAAAAATACACAAGTGATGTAGAATCACTCACGCATGCAAATCCTACATACTTGCCACACTATAAGAAATGGGCCACTTTTATGACTAGGTGTCCAGTTTGACTTAAAAATGACTCATGATTTTATAATTGCACCATTTTCCAAACAGTCAAAGCATTTGAGTCATTTCGTAGTCGTTGCTACAACTCTAAGATGAAGACGGGACAATTTCACACTTTCATCTGTACTTTTTCGTTGATAGCACTAGAAGAAAACAATATTGATATCAACATTGTTTTCTTCTAGTGTAGTACTATCCATAGAATGGCGCTTCAAATAGGGTAGCCAACATGGCAAACATAGTCACCGAAAATGACTGCACAATCATAGGATGTGACTATTGTTCATTGTGCCAAGAGTGAAAAGTGACTAGGAAGGAACTAAACAACAATGGAGGAAATTGGCGCACTATTGATTTGGAAAGGAATGCACCTTCCTCCACATTAGCGGCTTGGAGGTCACCTGGGTCGCGATTGCGCCTAATCTGAGGTGACTTCTACATCCACATTCTAGTAAGATTGTAGGCTAACCTTGCAATGTAGTGCAATAAGGACATGACTTAACTTCTGTGCAATTGGTAGACGGTTTTAGAAATTTGATAGTTTTTAGGCCTTTGACCACTTGGGTAAGGCCTACCTGTATTCATTATAGGAATGCGGTTGTAGTGAAAAAAAGATGATGGTTTAGGGTCAACAATAAATACAAGTAGGACTTTTGAGGCAACTATAGAGCACGTCGTTGTCAATGTTAGATTCAAAATTCATTACATGTTGGCATACCTTTCTATGTTACCACATGTGGTGACTGACAATGACTGCATAGAGACCATCAACAAGCTATGAACACCGACCATGCATGGCATCTAGTACTCCTCCAATGCTAGTAGGTTCTTCTCCACTAACAATTCTATGGCCTTGGCTAGGTTTTCAATCTCGGACGGAGTTGGCAACCTTTGGCGAGTTGTTAGCCTTACAGTCTCCACTATAGTGTTGATGAAGGTGTCTAGGGTGTCTACTACCTCCCAGTGTGTTCTTGCCTCTTTGTAGAGTACAACCTTCCAACCAAGTCTACCTTCAACATCCAAGAAGAACACTTGTGTGGCTTGGCTAGGGAAAATGAAGGGCTCAACCATACGAGGTAGTTTGTGACGGAAGTTTACAATTAAAAACTTTGTGTCTACTAGCTACACCCCAAAAAAACACCCATGAAACAAACCCCTTGAGCCAAACATGCTAGTATTAAAGCGGACAAAGAGTTCAATTTTCAATTAGAGTGGATACAACAAAGGTAGGATGCAACCCTATAGTATGACTTTATCATGACTCCAACTCAATGACTTTCAAGTTGTGATGCAGTAATTTACTTTAAGAACAACTAAGATATGAATTTTGCACATCTTCTACACTACTATGTAGCTAGATTTGAATACAACCTCCTTAAACATCGTGGTGTATGCAAATTTTTCTATAACTTTTGTGTTAAGAATTGAAATCTAAAACAAATTTTTGGGGTTGAAAGTGAGATTGATTTACCAATTTTTATAAGTTCAAAGTTTTTTGAAAAATGTTAATCTACTATGCCTCAATGAGGTCTGAAATATTACTTGTAACACAATTCCTACATTTCACATATCCCACATAGTTTGTCTTGCCTCCTACTACCCCACTTCTACAAATGGCTTGTCATTTCACCTCTTTAAACTCACACACTAAATGGCTGTGGAAGCCATGCAACACATATGCCAAATTTGATATATGGTGTATTGTATATGCACTACAAGAGAGAGGGGTGTTTTAAACAAGTTTTAAAGTATAGTCTTAGACATAAGATTTTAAGTAATGATCTTTAAGGAGATTTTCAATAGAATTTTACTAAAAACACATGTATTTCTAATAAATTTTTACTAAAAATCTCCTTAAAAGTCATTACTTAAAATCTTATGTCTAAGACTATACTTAAAAACTTGCTTAAAATACCCCTTTCTCTTGTAGTGATGGTATATTGTGTGGAATATTTTGTGTGGTGTATCACCATGGAATTTTGAACAACCTTGGAGAATGACCTAAATCCTAAATCCACATCACTTAACCCCTCACTGCCGAAGGGGACGAAAAGTGTCCTCATGTCAAATTCAAAGTCCTATAACTTTTGCATCAAATTTTCAAATCCAATAAAAATTATTGGAAAAGTTGCACTCTTTCTTCTAGTTTGTGTGGTAAAATTTTCAGATCAATCCAAGATGTACTGAATTTTTGGAAGCCAATTGAAGTTCACAAGTTCAATTTAAGTTCACCAAACTGCATTTGATGGCTGCAACTTCGGGGGCTTGTATCTCTTTCATAGAATGTTCGTTTTCAATCAAATTTGTTGGGATGTGTTTCCCTTAAAGTCTAGTTATTGTGGTAGAATTTTCATGCCAATCCAAGTTGTTTTGAATGTTTGGGAGGCATTCGAAGTTCAAAATCCCGACATTTTTGAATTAGAGTGAACTTTGGCGGCTTGTTTCTTCTTCATACAATGTTTGTTTCCAATAAATAAAAATTGAAAAGTTGCACATACTTGTCTAGTTTATGTGTAGAAAATTTCATATTCATCTAGGAAGTTATGAGTGACTGAGAAGCATTTTAGTAGAAGGAAGTTCAGCCTTAGATGGGTTTTCTTTCAACTTTTCTTGCTATGTTTTTGACATTTCAAAGCCATTTTGTAGATACAATGTGTCAATTAAATGATATTTTTTTCATCAATGTGTTTGTATGCTGATTTTGAATCACTTATTAGTTTAAAGTTTCTTCATTTGAGTAGATTTAGAAACCAAATTTTGCCTCCAAATGTATTTTTGGGAAAATTTTAGCATCCTTTTTCAATACTTAAACATTATAATCTTTCAATCTATGCAATCAAATGACACCAAATTTTTTGCAAGCCATCTACAACGAGTGCACTACAAGATCGCATGGTTGAGATCTCTATAACTTATTCAAATTTACATTTATAACACTTCATAAGGAATGTTGCTTTTAGAGCCATTGGGGTCTTCGGCGGTGAGGGGTTAAGAATGATTACAAAATGACTTGCCATGTGTCAATCCATTTGGATGGCACAAAGACTACATCACAACTTCAAAATGACTACATATTGACTTCACAATGACTTCACAATGACTTAAACATGACACTGACGTGGCTTTGACAAGAATCTGACACAATCCTAATACAACTTTGTCGTGACTACAACACAACCCTAACAATAACATGACTCTAACAAGAATCTGACACAATGCTAATACAACTTTGTCGTGACTACGACACGACCCTGACACGAAGACTCTAACATGATTCTAGCGTGACCCTCACATGACTTTGATGTGACTCTAACATGTCCACATCAATAAAATGTCCTCTAAAAATGGATAGCTACCCGACCTTTCCCAAAAAAATTCATGTCCACCTCACTAGCTAGTCAACCACGTAGACCCTCTTATCCTTTTTTCATCCATGTCAAAAGTGGATGGTGATAATACAATTGTTAGTCACATTTAAATGACTTGTCCACTATGATTCTAGGGCCCCGAGTCATTTACTAGTCATAGTTGTCCGGAATGACTTCCAAACAGTCACATTTTGTAGTCACATTTACCCCGAGTTTCTTGTAGTGATAAGTTTGAACCAAGCCTCTAGGAAATTACCCTTTAGTATAATAAGTTTGAAGCAAGGGAGGCTTGTCAATGGAAGGCCATATTCGTTATATTGAGACCTTTCGTAGTCTCAATTTTATCCTTGATTCGAGGATAAACCATTTTATCTCTTTACTGGTATTTTTTTATAAATAGGTAACAACACCAACTTTTAGAATTTCATTATAGGATCACTATTTGAGCATTATTTATTTTTGGTTTCAATTCCTAATTTTTAAAATAAATTTTCCAATAACTAGCATTCTATCTCAAAATCTACGAAAAGTCTCAATATAACAAATATGGCCTTAATGGGAATTTGAAATCAATAAAAAAAATTGATGTTTGACTTCTACTTCCAATTAGGGTTCTATTTCCAACTCAATTGTTCAATGATCCCAAATAAACATAATCTCCCAACTTGGAAAATATCAATAATCACCATAGACTACAACAACACTTCAAACTCCAATTGGGATTTGCAACTTAAAATCAACCAACTTAATACACAATGATTGAGATTCATATTCCATGATTTTCAATTAACTCACATCCAAATTACTTAACAACACTCACCACTCTTATAACACAACATTGAGCACCAATTAGGCATGTAATTTTCATCCTATTAATTCCAAATTGGAGAACAAATCATCGTTACACTTTCATAGTTTATTTAACATTAAGCCCACCACCTCACAACATCTCACCAACTTGGATACACCATCTCTCACTCCAACTAACATTTTAATTATTCAAAATCCATCACCAAACTCCACATCGGAATTATTCAAAAATACTTCCATTGTCTTCTTCTCACTCCATCACTATCACTTCACAAACAAAAGAAAATACATAGCCAAACTCAAGGCTGGAACACACACTTAGTTCTTTCAAAGAGGGTGGCAACAAAATGAAATCCCATCAACTTAATAGGAAATACTCGAGTGGTTATCAAATGGAAACCTAATTGGAATTTAAACCGCGAAAGCAACTACCTACTTAGAACCACATACCAACAATCAACCCACTAGCTCTAACTTGGCACTTTTGACTTTCCTAATTGGCACACCTACCACCTCACCATCCCTAATTTGACAAGTAAAATGCCTCAAAGGCAACCTCCAAATGGCCAAATAACATCCAAAATTGCCAATTTGGACACAAAGCTAATAATTAGCCTAGCAAAATGAGATAAATGCACACTCAAAAACATACAAAAAGAAATAGAAACCATACAAAATTTTTGTAGAATAAGAGTTGGAATTCTATTTGGCCAAAACCTAACTCTTGTTCAAAGTCCCAACTATCATTTTGTTCATATTAAGAGAAAAATAACACCAAATCAAGATATCATTATAGACTAATTTCTAATATATTAATTCTAGAGTCTATTCTTAAAGTGCCTCCAAATAGGATTTTTGGCTTTTTGACCCATGTTTGACCTATCTCTTCCATAGAATACTATACATGACAAAACTTGGAATTAAAAAATGGGACTTTGGTCTTTACAAAATTATAGAGTTGCAAATCCTATACATAATACTTTTTCTTGCCCTTGAACAATCCAACAAAATTAGAATTTGGCCTCAAATTGAGACTTGTAAAATTAGGACTTGGGATACACTGAGAACCAACCCTTATATAATAGTAATAAAGCTTTGTTGTCAACAATACTTCAACTCTTGTTCAAGTACTTCTTTATTGATCCACATTCTACTTCCAATAGATTGCTTTGACTTCTTTTAACTTTGGAGCAATGAGACCTTGTGTAAGACTTATTATTTTACAAAATGCCTCATACATATAAACTATGAAAAATGATCTTTTCAACTTTTCAACTTTTTATAAAAATTGATAAGATATCTATTGATATTTTAAAAAATTATTTCAACAATAGTAGTTTACATTTTAATAGGTGATGATTCAAAAATTTGAAATTCTTAAGGAACTAGTGAAAAATAGTGCATTACAACATAAAAACCAAGGCACAGTTCACTGTAAATTCAATTATCCTATATGCTTTAAGCTAAATTTTATACTAATTATTAATGATTTAACTAAAAATACAAAGATAATATTGTACCAATATTCTCCAGTTTTATTTAATGTTGAATTTAAAGCCATGCATTTTGTTTCTATTTTCATAATTGTAAGATATTTAAATTTTTGGAAGATATGGAAGTTTTTGAATCACAAAAAATCTTCTTGATTGGTAAATAGTTCCCCCCTAAACTCAAAACTATGTTCAAAGAATTCTATGAAGAAATTCTATAAAATTCTCTAAGACATTAGTAATTGATGTAAATCTTTATGAATAATAGCAAGGCGGCCAAAATTTAAAAGTATAATCTTTATTTTCTATAGAAATAAATTTATTTTGCTATAACCAAAATAATACCTTGCCTATTTTGGAATTAATAACTTGAGTATCTTAAGAAGATACTTTAAAGATTTGACTTTGATAAAAAAAAAACAAAAAAACATTTGAATCTACTTCTTAATATAGTTTAGAATAGCACAACAAAACTTTGATACAAATGGAAAATTATTGAATATAGAAATAACATTTTAAGATTATGGCAATGTTGAACATTAGAAAAAATTCCCTCAAAGAAAAGTAAATATTTATCAAGTTGGAGCTTCTTTTTGTTAGAAAGTTATTTTTCCTTGAATTTTAAAGCTTCTTAAATATTTGATTCTAAGCTTTCTCAATTTTTGAATTTCAAAGATGTCTTTGGGAGTAAATCGAATTGCTCAATACCAAGGTGGTATATCATTCAATGTCTTCACTACCCAAGTACAATTCCAATTTTAACCATTCAAATTGAAAACATAAACTCTCATATACAATCCATGGCAAAATCATCGTCCAAATTTTATTAAAGATTTCATTTTTTGTGTGTTTGTCTATTTTATCCTTGATCTAGTTTCTTTGATTCATATGACAACAATTATTATATTATATAAAGTAGACAAGTGTTTTAATTAGAATGCATGTCTCAAACTCAACAATTTATAAATTGCTAAGAGTTTTTATACTATTATTCAATTGTCAAAAGTTATTCTAATTTACATTTCTTTGACTTGATTGATTTAAACATAGCTAAATGAATGGTATTTCAATCAATTATATTTTCCTTTACTTCCATTTATGATAATATGATTACAATTAATATCATAACAAAATTGATTGGTTTTATGTTTGTACAAAATTCATACAAAATCTGAATTAATGTAATTTATCAAAATTAAGATCCTAATTTTATAAGATGCTTATTTTAGTAGATCCAAAGATGTTTTCAAACAATTATAATAGCTTCAAAGAATTTGACATGATGTTTTAAGAAAATTGGTTATGATAAACATCATATTTAATTTATGATCTATGATAGTTAAATTTGTTTTTAAATATCTTAGAATATTTTATGATAAAAAATATTAATATTATAAAATATTAAATGGAAAAAATATTTAGTTTCAATGATGAATTTATGCTAAGTTTATGTTGATATCTTATTATTTTTCAAAGGGGAGCAATCCAACGGGAGATTGTAAAGTTTGCGGAAAGGGTATTCAAAAAGTTTGTAATAAAATCACCTTCTGAAATGAATTATTATTCTAATATTTTACAAAGAATAAAAATGATCAAAATTTTCATATTCATTGAAATTACAATCTAATTGTTGTCATTTCCTTTTTTTTATTAATAAATATTATATCATAAGCTTTAGGATCTTCTAAAATATTTCTTTTTATATCAAATGTAGTAATAATTGATTAAGATGTTTTACTAAAAGAAAAAAAATCTTCATTTGTTGATAGTTATACGATAAATCTGTAAAGACTTATGTATATAACATAAATGGTAAACCATTTTCAAGGATTCAGCTTCCCAAACATGATAAACCAGGTTTTGTTTAAAACCTATAGATTATTTCTTCTTGAATATTTTTTTTTATAGAATTCTAAATAATATATTATCATATTTGTAATACAACATTTGATTCTTTGGGATTTTTTACATTATTGGACAAATAGGTTTACACTTGCTACAACCATTTATAGTCTTCCAAATATTTGTACCTGAAGGTCAACCATTTGCATTTGAATTAAGGTATATATTTTAGGTTACATTCGTTTTCATTTTTTTAAATGTTTATTTTTATAAATAAAAATATTTGAATATCTAGTGCTTTTAAGAGTTTAATTACTAGTATTAAATTTTATCATATATACTAATATCTATAAAATATTCTATTTTTGTATATTTGAAATTTATAAAATTTAAAACTCTCATAAATAATCCAAATTGTGTACAATATTGCATATTTTTTAGAATATCAGAGAAAAAAAATTGTTACCTAATTGATCTTTAGAAATGAATAGAAATGATTCTCATAATAAAATTTTGAATAAAAAAATCAAAACATTTAATGCCTTACTAAGTAATTCCAAACAATCTAATGTATATACGAATTTACTTTAAATGCCTTGAGGAATATTAATCATAGGTTTTACATATTGTAGTTTTAGTTTGATAATTGAATCAACACTATCTAAATTTGAAGTTTATATTAATTTTAAAACAAATTTAGGGCAAGTGACACATCAAATATTGGACGAAAAATGTATTTTTCAACATCATTTAGTGATATGAAGTCAACACCACTACATTGTCAAATACCAATAACTATGGCAAGATTTTTAGAAATTACAGTTATATTTTATATTTTTCATAATAAAGTTAAGTTGAATATCATAGGAAAATAAATGTAAGCATTTGAAGATATTTTATTGGTTGTTTTGTAATTGACATTATGAATCAATTTGATGATGTTTAGATTCAATAAATAGGCCTTGAAAAGTATATAAATAATGATTTTTATTTTTCAGATCACTCGTGATATATGGTTATCATTATCAATTCATGTAGCAGAACTTTTCTCTCATTGCTTTCAAGGCATGGTCTTTCGGTAAGATTGTACATATTGTGATTGTTTTCTGTTTTCATTTTTATATACTTGAATGTTCATCTTTAATTTTCATTTTTTCAAAATTTGTTTTCGAAGGCACAATTTCTTTTTTAGTGCCATGATAAAAGCCTAAACCCCCCCTTATAAATCTGATTCATTCAAAATCCTGAAATGAATTTGATATTCTTCAAATTTTGAAAATGCAAAGTTTACTAATGATGTTTGTACAATTTGAAAATGCAAGATTTATTTACAATATTCAAACTACATTTATATAAAGAATAATTTCAAATTGAAAAAAAAAGTAATGACTTTTTAATGAAAGTTGGTATATGAGTTTGAGAAAAAGTTCAAAACAAGTTGAATTTTGAATACTTCAATATTATGTCCTTGTTGAAGTAATTTCTGAAAATGACTTCTTCACCTCTAAAGGATTGAGGCACATTTGGGACAGAAATCATCTTAAATTGATATTTTCTAGGATACTCAAGAAAAAATGAATTTTTTCCAAAATTCAACCATTTAAATTTGACAAATTGTATATGGGATTGTGTGGAAATTTTTTAGAAACTTTGGCCATACAAATTGAAAAATTATAATATTTGAAGTTAGAAGAAGGTTTTTATGACCTTCAATAATGTCATCAAACACAAACCCCTCAAAAATGAATCCACTGCAAAATGGTCAAACAACATGTTTGAGCTAAATTTAGACTCTTAAATTGTATTCAAATGTCAATTTTTTATTTTCAATACATAATATTTTTAATATATGATACTATAGATTGTCTATTATAGTTAAAAACTTCAATTTGTATCATGAAAAAATTGCCATTTGTCATAAATTTTTGAAAAAAAGAATGAAAATACAATAGTATGTATAGCAAAATCAATCAAATTAATTTTAATTCTTTTCAAGAATTAAAATTTGTAATGGAGATTGATGTGAAGATATATCAATTCATTACTTTATATTTCACATCTAAAACACCCTTGCCAATGACCTTTAACCCCTATAGGCTTTTGACTAAGTTTTCACCCCAAATACTTCTAAACTACCATTTCTAGTGCAAGTACAAATTTTAGAAGAAAAAAAAAATTGGACACATATAACCATAGGATCTTGTAGTATATTGATCTGAGAAGATGTGAAAAAAAATTCAGAAATTTCCACCTAGTAGATTGCAACTTTGCAAGATATCAATGTTTGAATCACTGTTGCTAGCATGTGAACCTAAGCTCTTGAGCCCATGAGCTTAGGAGCCTAGGCTCCTATGTTATTAATACCTATATTATATGTACCTTCTATAGTTATAAGATGTTTATAATTATAGGTGTCTATGTTGTAGGTACCTATGTTATAAGCACCTTCTATGGTTATAGGATGTTTATATTATAGGTATCAATGTTGTAAGTACCTATGTTATAAGCACCTTCCATGGTTATAGGATGTTTATATTATAGGTATCAATGTTGTAAGTACCTATGTTATAAGCACCTTCTATGGTTATAGGATGTTCATATTTTAGGTATCGATGTTGTAAGTACCTACGTTATAAGCACCTTCCATAGTTCTAGGATGTTTATATAATAAGTGCCTAATTATATTATAGGTGTCTATATTATAGGCACTTTCCATAGTTATAGTATATTTATATTATAGGTACCTATGTTACAAGTACCTTACATGGTTATAGGGTATTCATATTATAAGTATGTATGTTATAAACACCTTCAATAGTTGTAGAATCTTTACTTACACCTAAGCTCAAGACTCATAGGCTCTCATTTCTAGGCTCACATGCTAGCATCGTTGGTGTTTGAATGGACCAAAATCATTTTTTTGGCCCTTGCCAAAAAAATGGGCACCTACATTTCACAAGGTTACATTTAAATGAAAAAATGTCCAAAAGGATGGTGCTTCTTTGGATTCATTTTTCAAAGGAAGTGGGCTACATGCTTGAAAAAATTCAGATCATTTGGAATTGTACAACATATAGGAAATAAATAGTAAGTAGAAAGAACTAGAGAATGATTCAAATTATTAAATTGTTTAGAATTTAAATATGGAATTGAAAAATGCCAATCCCAATGGTCGTAATGTTGGTAATAACAATCAACATCCTATCATTTCATTTTTTCCAAAAAATTTGAAAATTGAGTACAATAAAGGACTTCAAAGTTTATTTTAGAATAGAGAATCCATAATTGCCTACAAACTAAAACTCCTCGTAACTTTTGACTCATTGATCAAAATGGAATGATTTAGAGCTTTTCACTTATATAAAACTCTAAAAAACCAATTTCAAATTTTTGTTTATGAAAAAAGCCATTTTTTTATCTACCTGATCAGCCCACTTACCAAAAAAACAAAATATATTAGGCCATAACTTTTGACTCATATTTCCAAATGTCATGAAATTTTGTGATTATGAAAGATATTACTCATCCCCACCTTCCATTAAAATTTCAGCCTATATTATGCAAATCTCCAATCAAGCTAAATTAATCCTTTTATTTAATTAATACATAAAATTTTGATATTTTTTTCTTGTAAAAGAAATACATATAATATCATATAATTAGGATTTTGACATATAGAGGTAACAATTGCAAGAATTTTTTAATTTATTGGATATTTTTTCAAATTTTCAAATGGAATAGAAATGAAACTTGTCAAGCTTTATTTTTTTAGTTTAAATCCAATATCCAAAATGGTTATTTTGAAGTTACAATTAGAGTTGAGTAAGGGCATTCTTTTTTTGTATGCATGGACCTTTGGAAGTTAACTCCTCTTAGAATGAGTTTTTTGCACTATGTATAAGTTTTTTTTCTTGTTTTCATCCTATGTCATATGAGATGCATATCTACCAAATTTTGGATGTAGAGGCACAATTTTGCACACACTATCTAAGTTGCTCACTTGCCTAGTCTATCTAAAAATTCAAGACATTATAATTTTTGTATCTTGGCACTCAATCAAGAAAAATATATTTTCACTCTAGAGGGATATATAAACATGTTGAATTAAAATTTTGTAAATACCCAACTAAAATTGAATTTTGTGCACAATCACCGAAGATTTCTTGTGTATATTGAATAATCACTTAGTCTTATAGGGGTTAATCAAAAAGTCATGTTTTTAAATAATATACCTATATTTGTCTAGAATTTTTTTAAGAATTCATCTCTTATATTTTATTTATTTGTTCTTGCTAAACACTAATGACATCCAAACATATTTTCAACAAAACCTTGTAGCTTAATGAATTTTTTTGGTGTTTTTACTTTGTAATGTGCTCCATTCTAGAGCTTTAAAAATGTGAAACAACAAGAATGTAAAACAAAATTCAATGAGTGAAATTAAAAACTCTTAGGATCAACTTATGATAAGAGCTATTCATTAAAATTAAGCTATCCAAGAAGATGAGGTTTCTAGGTTGAAATATTTATTAGTTAATTAGTTATGCATGAAAGCTACATTTACTTTGAAATATGATTATATTGATTGACTTACTTCTATATATAATTACAAAAATTTAGTGCATAATAAATGATTATAATATTATTCCAATGTATTTTGAATTCAATGATTTTGATTCTATAATTTAAATTTAAATTTTCTATGCAGTTCAATAGATACAATAGTTTTAGGTCCTGTTTGCAAGCTTCGAAAAGTATTTACAATGTGTGATAGATTAAAAGATTTTGGAGGCATTAGTAATTCTTTGGTTACAGGCACTGAAGATTATTTACCTCAAGAACACATGTTTGCATTAGGTGTAAATAATGCAATTCAAGTAATAGATATGGCAACTTTGAAAATGTCTATATCAAATCTATCCAACCCTTCCAATGGTATGCAATTTTCTTAAATAGATGTATTTCTATAATTAAACTATATATTTGTAATATCTTCTAAAAATAAAAATATTATTATCTTCATTTTTTGACATGATTTTTCAACTCTAGATATACAAGAAAGTAATTTGAAGCTTCAAAATGTCAAAAAGAACAAGTTAGAATCTCGACAGGTAATTTACTGATTTTTTAAATTATTGTTAATTTTTGATAAAATAGTTATTCAAAATATAAAAGTATTAAATATATACATAAGTTCATGAATAAATCCAAAGATCAAATAAATTTAGATCTTAAAAAGTTTGTAATTTAACATACTATGACATAAGAGCCAAAGATTTTTTTAATTAATTGTTTTTTAAAAGAATAGACTATGACCAATTTAAGATACTATGAGTTTTGTTTCTATAATAAAAAAAATTCTATTAGGTATTAAGATTTGTCAAGTTTGTTTTGATATTATAATACTATTTATAAACTTATCTATTTGAAATTTTGTGCAATTTTGTGCAATCAAATAAACTATTAAAAAAATTGACATGTTTATTTATGAAATGAAGTCAAAATTATTTCTTGTGTAATTTTATATCAAAAAATTGCACTTAACAATATGTAGGTACATGTAGCATTTGGGTCTAGAATCCCCTTACCATTATCTACAATACAAATTAATACAAACCTTCCTGGTGATAACAAACCTCATTCCAATAGAACTTTTTGTAAAGAAGGTGAACATGTTGAGTTGATTGGTCACCCTATACAATTTCAAAGTGAATTATCTTTTTCTACATCAAAAAGAATTCAAATGGAAAAAAGAAATGAAGAAAAAGTTGAAAAAAAAAATGAAATGAAAGCACAAACATTACGTAATCTATTGAAACATGCTAATACCTTTAATAAAAACCATACATCACTACAATTTAAAAAGAAACAATTACTATTAGATCAAGGAGGATTGCCAACAATTGAGGAATTTATAGAAAGATCGGAGAATGTTCAATTTAATACTCATGATTTTCAACTACCTTCAAATGTGATCACTACAAATGATATCAATCATAAATCAAACTCAAAAAATGTAGAAGTTAAAAACTCTCCAATACAAACTTCCATTGTCAAGGATGATGTTTTAAATATTTCCTCAAATGATCCTAAGACAACCACCCAATTGCATTTGTCAAATGATGAATATCAATTAACTCAAATGCCACAATCATTACCAACGGATTGTGATGTTTTAAATGATTCCACAAAAGAGACAAATAAAAATAAAGAATTTTATGAAGAACATTCATTTAAGAAAAAAATTGAAGAGTATAAATTATCAGAGTTGAAAGTGAGTCTTGGAAAAAATATACGACAAGGTTTTCATATTGAAAGTGATAGAAAAAAAGAATATAAACATATGAGATATTTGGACTCTCCACCTGGAAGTCCTCCTTGTGGTTGGAAGAGTCATGTTGAGGATGAAGTTGAAGAAAAACCTTTTAAACTACCTTCTATTTTTAATAAAATTTGTGAAAACATAGATGATGTAAAAATGTCAAAGGATGAATTTGATGTTAATTCAACTATCACTAATGGTTTACATTTGATGAATTTGAGAAATGTAACAGAAAGTAATGGACAAAGTATTGAAGTTGATTAAAAACAATTTGATAATAATGATTTAAAATATGATTATTCAAACCAATCTATGAAGGATATGGAGGAATCTATATTGCATTGTGATATCAAAAATTTCATTGGAGAGAAGCAAAGGTTGGTAGGAGCAAAATACGAGCATTTGGGTTTAAAAAATGATAGTGATTGCATATTTCAAAATTTAAAATTTGATGGAATGATGGTGGATGAAGATCATGGCTTTGAAAGAAAAAATCGGTCATCAAATGACAATGAAGATGAAGATGAAAGATGTCTTACTTCAAACCTCTTCGATTCTTTTTCACATGATCCTAATAATAACAATGCCATTATATGTGATTCTTGGAAAATAGAAGATACAAAAGAAATAAATAATATAGAAGGTATCCTACATACTATACAAGTGTACAACCATACGTGATGTTATGAATAACCAAGTTGTTGAAAATGTTGTAATAGATCATGGAATTTTCAATAATATACTTTTTAATAATACACAATATCAAATATTTTCAACATAATATATAAATGATATTCCATTTTCAAGTCAATTTGAAGTTAGTCAATGAAACTATAATAAAGATAGAATATTTTTTATCAAAAATATGATATTTCTTTAAATTATATCAAAATTTTGTGATAGATAAAATATTAGAGATGAACTCTAAAAGCACATTGGAAGTATTTGAAGCATTTCGAGATCAAGTAAGGAGTCAATTTAAGTAGAGCACAATTGAAACTATAAACATATATATAATTAAATATTTGTATTCATATAAATGATAAACATATTCATTGAATGATAGAAAATGTAATGTTTTTTTACAGGATAAAAAATTTAAAACAAGTTTACTTGATCATTTTTCTAGTTTTTCAAATAAATATTGTAATCACCATGATTCTTATGAATCTAGTAACACCACTCATTATAATTACAATGAAGGTCTGAAATCATTTGCAAATATAGAACAATTACAATTAAAAATATTATAGTCTTGATTAGTTTTAAACTATATAGTCTATCTATAGCAATATATCATACACAATTTGTAATGTAGTGATGTGTATATAGTATGTGAAGAAATTTTAATACAAATATTCAAGCTCTTATAAACAATCTATGTAGTAGCTTTTATATTATATACCTGTCAATAGACACATGAACTTAAATTATTTTTTATTTAGGAATATAGAAACTCCGACATTTGATAAAGATATTTCACATAAAATAAATTTATCTTCATCTTTGGAATGCATGGAATCCGAAAATAATCACTTTTGACAGTGACAAATAACCAAGAAGATTCAAAACAAGTCAAAATTTCCAACTACACTTCACAATACAGAGGTATACATAATGTGACTTTAAAATCTTCAAACAATATTTTTCACTTCATTTCCAATTTTTATAATTTAATAAAAATTTATATAATAATCTTTATTTTGATAATGGTTTGATAGTTGCTTGCATTCTAATCTATTTTATTATTTAAAATCTAGTTTCAAAAAATATGGTATAATTATCTATAATTAATCCAAATAATTAAATAAAAATCTAATAATTTTATTTAACTTTTGAATTTTTGATTATATTATGAAATAGATACATGTTTCATAACAAATAATAAACGATCTCCTGATGATTTGGATTTACTATATGATCCTACATTAGATTGCTATTATGATCCAAAAACTAATTGCTACTATGAACTCAAATGAAAATCATATCCAAAATATTTGTTATCATGAAAAGTCTCACTTTGAGATTATTTTGAGTGTTCTATATTTTGATGATTTGTCAAACAAGTTTTGAAATGCTACAAGTTTGATATTTATTGCTCTTCACTTCAACACAAATCTATATTGATCTTGTAAAAAATGGTAATGGTTTTTGCAAATGGTTTAATTCTAAATTTATTTTTAAAAATTATAAAATTAACATCTACATTTGATGGAACAGAAAGTATTGGACATAAATTGTAAAATTGATAAATAAAAGTTTTATAATATATAAAATATTATGTATGAATACTTCATGATAAAATATTATAAAAATATTTTAATTTATTATAATATGATTTAAATATTAATATCTGTAAAATATTGTTACAATATACTATTTAACATTCATGTTAACTATATTTATGGAATCTTTTAATTTGACAGTTATGAAATGGTGCTTTAATCAATATTCACTTTTCATATATATCAACCTTCAACAACAAAAGTAAATTTTTTCTTAAGCATTTATTGCTAATGAAAAGATGATAATAATGATACCACTGGTTTCATTTTTAAAGTCTATGGTATAGAGAAAAAACACTTTAGATGGACAATACGGTTGGTGGAAAAGAATTCCAACAAAACAAATGTAAAATTTTTTGTGATTCTTTCTTCAAATTTTTTTAATATGGATAAGAATGCCTTATAAAATAAGTATATTTTAAGCTTTTGTTAAACTTAATTTCAAATTGTTTTTGCCAAAGATGTACCGAACTTGCCATCCACCTTTATGTTGTGCAAAGCATTATGATGCTGTATATTCACCAATTATTTCAATAACCATAACTAAGTTAAATAATATATTTAATAATATAATCAATGAAAAAACCAGAAAAACTTTTTTGACCTCATGAATTATTTAATGCAATTCTCTTTTTTATTTTTCAAAAGGTAGAAAATGTATAATCAATGAAAATCATGAATATAATAATATCAAATCCAATGAGTTCATTTTTTTAGAATTCTAGAGATTTTAATTTAGATGCATTTCATTTTTTTTCTTCCAATTTTCATAAAACATTAACACATTTTTAAAAATGATAATTGAGAATACATTATATATTAATAACTTTTTGTAATAATGCTTTTCAAGCATGAACTTGGATTAATAAAGGAAAAAGGAAAAATAATTTTTTATTTTTATAATTTTTTTAAAAATGGTTTTAAATCCTCAATGTAGGTTGTTTGCATAAAGAATCATACTTCAAATATTTTATTTATTTATTTCATTGATATTCATGGTTAATATTTTTGAATTATCAATAATTTTTTCAAAATATTCAATTTGTATAATATTACTAATGAATTTATTTTGTACAATATTAAATGAATTATACAATTCTTATAAGATAAAACTACAAAAAAATAGATGTATAATTTATTTGATAAAAAATTACAGGTTTAATCAACAACAAAAGATTTTTTTAGTGATTGTGGTTTGACACACCACGTACATGCCTTATATGTGTGAGGTAAGACATTCTAGGAGGGAAATTCTTGAAGATGGTGAGGGACTATGAATATGGTATGAGTTGAAAAGAATAGAAGACCTTCTAGTAGTTGTGGCTATTTATGCAAACACTAACTATGTTTGACATTTTTGATATATGTACAATTTCAAATATAAATAGTGGATGTGGAAGGTAATTTTTTCATAAGTCTATCAAATATTTATGGAGTATGAAAATGGAGCTTGATACAAAATTGTAGCTCTATTTGTTGATACACCCAAACTCTTTAATTCTTTAAGATCATGACTTATTGTTTACATTTTTTAAATCAAGATAGAAATGATTTTATTTGTAGTTAGATATTCACACTGAAATGCTTAGTCATTTACTACCCAATGAACTATTGCAAGAAACACTTATACTACTTTCTTATCCAATAGGTCATCATGTATTGTTTTTGAATTGTACTCGATTGAACATGAAATTTGCATAATTTAGAATGTAGAATTACAAATATGTGTCACACTTCAAATTCCTAAGGTGTATGTACAATACTTTGGAATACTCTTTCTATAGAATCAAGGGCTTATACTCAAAAATCTTGATTCCTTTACTTATATTTGTATAGGACAATTTCTATAAATTATATTCCTTCTCTCTTCTACACTTGTATTAACTCCTAAATGACCAAAGGGCATTTTTTGGCAACATGGTGATTCTTCAAGGCATTGGAGGAGTTTTGGTGTGTGTGGAGGGTTGCGTGTTCCCTTGGGTTCCTAGACCTTGGATGACTACCTAACATGGCACAACGATTGCCATGTCACTTTGGGTTTTTTTGAAAAAAAATAAATTTGATATTTTTTTTGAAATTTTCTTTTACATTTTAAATTTTTTTTTAAAAATTTGGCAATGGCCGTTTTCGGATTGTTGGGGGAATAGCATCGGGAACAAGCCCAAAACAACCCTCCAAAAACCCCAAAACTCCTCTAATGTTCAACAATTTCCATAACTTTTGACTGCATGGATAAAAAGTTATTACATCATATGTAATTTTCATTGTTCAGCAAATAACCTGGGTAGCTCAAAAAATTCTTAGAAAATCACCTTTTTCATAAACAAAAATTTGAAATTGGTTTTCTAGATTTATATTTACATGGGAAGTTTTGAATCATTCCATTTTGATTAATGAGATGAAAGTTATGAGGAGTTTTTATTTGTGAGTAGTTATGGAGTTATGGAGTTCTTGTACTCTAAAATAAACTTTGAAGTCCTTTGTTGTACTCCATTTTCAATATTTTTTGCAAAAAATTAATCCTAGGATGAAGATTGTTTAGTAAAACATTACAATTATTGGGATTGGCATTTTTCAATTCCATAACAAAATTCTTAACAATTTAGTATTTTGATTCATTTTCTACTTATTATTTTTTTCCTATATGTTGTACAATCCCAAATGATGTAAAAATTTTCAAGCATGTATTCAACTTGCCTTGAAGAATGAATCCAAAGAGGCACCACCCTTTGGGTCATTTTTCATGCAAGTGTGACCTTGTAAACGCACACCAATAAGGCTTTTTGTCAATTCAAACACTAACATCTTGCAATCTACGTGGAGATTTCTAAAATTTTTTCCACATCTTCTTAAACCAATGTACTACAAGATCTTATGGTTACATGTATCCAAAAAGTGTTTTTTTTCCTGAAATTTGGTACTTATACTAGAAATGGTAGTTTTAGAGCATTTTTATGAAAACATAGTCAAAATCCTTCAGGGGTTAAAAGACCTCCAATAACAACAATTTTTTGAAACAAAAGTGTAACTTTTATTATTTTCTTAATAGACTTCATGATACTTCAATTATTCTACTAGAAACATACATATATTGATGCAATAGTGAATCAGACTAGAAATTAGTAGTGGTGATTTCTTGGCCAACCAAGACAATATTTAGGACTCAAACATAGTAGTAGTAGAACTAATATTGAATGCCAAAGTTGAAAAAATGCAACAAATAATATAAGTGTTTTATGGAATTTTCCTAGGAAGGTGATAAATGTTTTGAAAAGTTTACTTCATCCAACTAATATTTATTAAGGAAATTTATATACAATAATAATGGAAAAAATGATTGTACTTGAATTATTGTTATTTCGTTTGAGAATGAAAATTGATCTTATCATTATTAGTTCAAACAATTCGGAATTAATTTGGTTCTCATGAGGATAGAATATAAACAATTTATCCATGCTAGCATTTTTTTGCTACACTATAAAAACTCTCCAATATTTTCAAAAGATTGAAAAGAGCTTGAAAAAATTTAGTTAATGCTTTCATCCTAGAAGGGCTTGAAAGCCCTTTGCGGTTGTGTAGTATATTATGTATTTGGTGGTATTTGATCAAGGAAATTGACCAAATACTTTTCAGTACAAAGTAAATTATGATCATGATAGTATGTAAATAAAAATGTTTCATAACTCATCTATTAAACCACAGTTGAAGAATTATGAAGCTAAATACGGGTCATATAGAAGGACCCCAAGGGCCTTTCAAGGATTAATCTCTAAATGCTACAAAAGCCAAGATGTTATGCCTATTGAAAGTTGAAGCTGAAGTCATATGAATATATATATATATATATATATATATATATATATATATATATATATATGTGTGTGTGTGTGTGTGTGTGTGTGAAATTTTCATGACCATATTTTCAATTTTCTTTCAAAGTAAATCATTTACAAAATTAGCAAAAAGATGTTTCAAAAAATTACTTGTGAATTTTTTTGGAATTTCTACTAGGTTGTCTATTGCAATCCTAATTTTCTAATCTCAACATCTCTTCAAGAAGACTGATAGTCCAAAATACCTTGAGTTTTAGAGAAAAATATGTATTGCAAATTTGGTTCAAATGGAGTTAAATTTGAATTACATTCTCCATTGTTTCATATACTATAGTCTAAACATTCACATTTTTTACATGACCATAATGTTATATGTCACGTGTGAATGAATGATAAAAGCATCTAATTACTATCCAACCCCTTAGTTTCTAATTCATATGTGATATTGTTGTGTATTAAGTAACCATAGAATCTATAATATTAAAAAATAAGATTTTTGCTAGAACTTACAATCAATATTCATAAAAATCTTTTCATACTCCAAGAAAGCTTTCAATACACCAATTACAAATATATTCTAATTAAGGTATTTCAAATATATTGATTGTAATCAAATATGGTAGATTCTATTGAATTAGAGTACTTGCAATCGTTGTATGATGAAATTGCAACAAAACCACAATACTTGTCCACTACTCACTACAAAACTAATACATGAAAACATGCCACTAAATTAAGAAATCCCACATCCATATTATTTTAATTGCTCCCGTTGGATCTTCACTAACTTGTAATCATCAATAACATCATGGTCTCGAAAAGTCCACATCATGTAGTATTTGTAGTAAAGCACAATAAAACCAAAAGTAGATGTTTGGTTAAGAGGGTTTGCAATTTATTTTATTTCAAAAGACACCTTGGAAAAACACAACCATTTTCAATAGAATACAAAATCTCAACAACGAAGGGAGTGAATAATTTCTATAGCTTTTATTATGCTTTTGAAATGCATATTGATTGCCCATATTGTTGATACAAATTTGTTCCCCATAGCTAAACATATATCTAGATAGATCCCACTCCCTCTCAAGTATGCCTTCCAACTTCTAAAAACATAGTTTTGACAATTTCAAACTTAGTTTCACTGGTCTACAATTTTTGGATTTAGAATTTTAGTGGATGTCTATGTTATTAATCAAAACACCTTGATAAAGTCACATAAATATATGTTTGGACTTTGAGCAAACAAGACAAGGTTCTTCATTGAATAGTAGATCAATCAAGTGAAACAAATGTTTTGCATTAACTGCAAGGTGCTCTTTCAAACTCTTACATGTAGCGATATAAAATGGTTGCAATGCATTTTGATGGGAAAGTTTCAATGTTCAAGCAAAAGCCTCTTTAAAATAGTCAATATAGAAATCTAGTTAGTCTTACGAATACAAAAAATTCAACTATCTCTAATCTTTGTTATGACTACAGACTTGAACAATTTCTTTTGTGATATACTAAAGTAGGAATGCATGGAAGCAAAAGAATGCTCAATGCCCAAATAAAATCCAACTTTGGCAAATATACCAACCTACAACTACATTTTTTTGGTTTGTACAATGATGCAATTCTATCACATTTGTTTGTGAGCCACCACATTGGCTCACAATTTAGACTTAGGAAAATTTTAACAATTTGAATGACATTGTGAGTTAGGAATTATTAGTAAGAAAGATTAATCCATAACTATGAATTAATGAGTTTCTCATTAGATAGCAATGGAAACTTTGGAATATTGTTGTGAAATTTGGAAATTTCAATTAATAGAGAATGATGAAAAAAATTTAGGGACAAATTGGGAGTTTTTAATGAAAAGGACTATAAATAAGAATTGGAAAATTAGGTAAATTAGGAAAATGGTTAAAGGGGGAGAATTTGAAAACAAAATACTACATGTAGGAAATTTTATTAGAAATGAACCAAAAATAAAAATGCAAACACAAAATACCAACTCATTAGTGGAATGAGAACAAATACTATAACACTAATAGAGTAGTAGATAGTCTACAATAGGAAAAAAACAATAAATTAGTAAAAATTCCAATAATTTTGGATAGGGATGAAATACATGGATGAAGGTTAGAAGATTAATGGGGTTTTAGAGTAGGAAATTAGGGTTCTCTTCTCTCTTAGTCACTTGTTTTTATTATGTTCTCATTAAGTTAGCTTGTCTCTCCTCCTTTGAAGGTAAAAGATTATGAATCTCTAAAATTCTTAGAGATCTATGGAAGTTAAGTGAGGGGGATTACATTGCAAATTTGTTGAGTAGGTTTCCCATTTATTTATGGAAAGATTTGGATTAAAGATTAGAGTAGCTTTTGGAGGTGAGGATGGAAGCAACAACCTTGAAGAAGGACGTCGGGACCATTGCAATGAATTTTGGGCTGAAATTTAGTGAGCAGGTGCAAGGTCAAGTGAGGCTTCTAATAATTTGGTCTTAGGCCATTTGCAAGAAAATTGAGGTGGTGGTGGTTTTTGTGGAAGAGGGTTTGGGATCACTTAGATTGGGAGCAACAACTTTGAGGAAGAAGATGACAAGAGTATCATAATAAATGTTAGGTTTAAATTAGGTGAAAGGGTGCAAGGTCAAATCAAGCTTTCAATAGGCTTGGTCTTAGTCCATTTGGACGAAAATTGAAGCAATGGTGACCATTTTTGTGGAGGAGGGTCTTCCTCCATTTAGATTGGGAGCGATGACTTCATAGAATAATATCAAGAGGCTCTTGATGATTTTGAAGCTGAAATTTGATTGTTGGATGCAAGCCCAAGTTAGTCTTTCAACAAGCTTGATCTCAAGATGTTTGAAGGAAAATTGAGGCAATGGTGACTATTTTAGTAGTAGCTGGTCTATTGTAAAAATTCTAGACTACACTTCTCTTAGAGTTTATACTTGCCTTTTATTTGCAAGGTTCATTGAATCCTTTATAAACTTGTTGGTTTGAGGGGTCTACATGATTTTGGGTTAGATGAGTGGTGCATGAGCCCAAAGGCTCATTGTCAAAATTGTCAAATTTTGGTGTCAATTCATGGTCGATTAGGTTGCAAAGGCATTGCTTAAAATTAGTAATTTGTGGTGCAAATTAGAAAGTCTATTACATGAAAGGTTTAGATAGTTGCTGCTCCCTACCACACCCTTCTAAGAGTTTGTGAGCCATCATAGTTAAAAATTCTCAAATTGTTGTACATGTAAGATCATATATTTAGAGATGCATGACACTATTTTAGAAGCTTTGTATTACAAAAGCTCCATCTCTACTAAAGCAATTTAATTTCCCTAAAATGCTTATTACAAACATACTTCTTTACTTTTTAACCCTTAAAAGACTAGCATTATTCCTTTGGGAGACAAAATTGATTTTGAGCATCTTGTAACCTCAATTTTTAGTGAAACTTTCTCATAATGTAGAAAAACTTATTAGCTTTGTGGGAATGTAATTTTATTTCAATCGATGCCTAGGAGGAAAAGTTATACCACAATAAGCCCAAATTTCAACTCAGTAGGTAGAAAATTAAATCTCCAAAAATTTGAAATTAAAGTTTTGTTTTATTTTTCCTATAGAATATATTTTTGTCTACATGTGAAGATTTAATTCATTCTATTTGGATTAGTGATGTGAAAGTTACAAGCAATCTTGTTTTCAGGCAATATAAGCATCTTCTTGAAAAAATAACTTATAAGATTTATTTCTAAATGCAATTTTCACAATTTTTCAAAAAAATTGTTTGATAAGGTAAAGTTTGCTGCTAGAACAATCTCATCATTGGAATTATTGTATTTCAATCCCATCTTAGAGCTATTAACAATTTAGTTTTACTTATAATCTTGGACCTATTTCTACTTAACAATTTTTTAAAGAATGAAAATCAAGATTTTTATTTTATTTTTATTTTTTTAAATCCTAGAATTTTCACTCAATTCTTCAACACAAATTTTTTTAAATTAAAGGTTTATAGTTCAAAAGAATTCAACAAAAGGTAGTCAAAGTCATTTGAAATTACAAGCCAGTGTTCAAAAAAGCTTCTTTTTTTCAACTTTAGTGAATTTTAATATCTTCCAATCTCTTCAATCAAACTTCATGAAATTTTTACTACTTGGTCTTAAACAAGTAAAGCACAAAATCAAATGGTTAGATTCTAAAAAACATATTTTTTTGTTTTCTTAGATGAATGCAACAAAAATGGCAATTTGAGTGGTTTTTGATAGAAGAATGGCCTTGGTCCTATAGGGGTTAAGATGCTTGAGAATGAATATAGTTAGTTTTATAGCAATTGTCCTTTCTAGAATGTGTGCCAATAATAACTTATACAAAGAAGGGAAGGGAAAAATTAAATGCAATATTGGGTCAAAAAGTGCATATTAGAAGGTTCGGTATTTAAAGGAAAATATACACCTCATATATACTTTTAAATATTTTTATTGAATTCCTACATCATGTCAATTTAGTCAAATTTTGCATGTCTTTTGTAGCCATCTCTAAAATCAAATACTAACTACCAATAAAATAATAATAAACTTGGATATTTGGAAGGTTGTCTAAGCTCCTCAAACACATTGGAGTTGCATGAGACACTTGCTTGCAAGCCATGGGATTTGAACCCCTCACCTAATAGTTTGTGATAGGAAATTCTAGTCTCATGCTATACCTTGCTTTAAATATGAAATTATAGATAGTTTTGAAATTTGTATAATATGTAGTGTCTATTTTACATTTTTACAGTTATATGACATGAGGTGTAGGACCCCTCAAAACATCTTTCATTAAGTTTTCTTTCAAAGGCAACAAGAAGACAAATTGAACCCAATTTGTTTTAAATAATTAGAACCTTGAAAGAAGTAGACAGTAAATTTGAATTTTTCAAGTGAAGGTCATTTTTTTGTCATTTTTTTCCTATTCATTTAGACACTCTTTCTGTCCATTTAGTGCCCATTAACCAAAAGGGATAAAATTTCAATATATTGACCAATTAGCACTTTGAACTTGCAATACATTGATGACATGTAACCAACTTGACCATTTAATAACCAATACCCTAAAGGGACATTTTTTTTTAATTTAATGACCAATAAACATTGAAGACTTGCAACATGCTTCTTATTTGAAACCAACTTGACACTTTAGCACTTGAAACAACATTATAGTAATTTCTTTCTATTTGATTGTGATAAAATCCACCACTATGGAGTTCTATAGAAGCTAGTGGGAGTAGAAAATAGCAAAAAAGGGGTCTATGGACCTTTTCATTGATAGTGATTCAAAAAAAATTCAAAAAATTCCCAGAAAAAAATCCATTTTTGTAGACAAGACTACTCTCACATTGCACCGAAAATTTCTTTGAGGAAAATTTTCTCCTACGTGAAAAATGTGCACGAACAATGGTTGCTTTGGCCCCATGTAGATACCTTATGCAAAGGTTTTTCGCAAAAACTCTTCATCTCTCATTGGAATGCAAGTAGACCTTCAACTTCTCTAATTTGTGACTTCTAGTTCGCATTTATGGGTACAACTTTGGACCAAAACCCCCTAAAATGGCCAAGGTAGACATCCAATTGGGGCACCTTAAAAATAGTAAAGTAATTTAAAAGACAAACAAAAAACTATTGAATGTGTGAAACTCTTATGTGTACATGTGAGCCCCTAATTCGTCACTAGGGGTTCATTCTTTTTCTTTTTTTCGTATTTTGTCATTTTAAATGCAATTTTATATACAAAAGGCCCCCCAAAGAGTGTAGAACCAAAATAAGTGGGTCACATACCAATATAGTATTTGGTCTAATTTTAGAATATTATAAGCTAGAATGACCTAACCATGAGTTATAAATAGGTTAGAACCCAATTAATCGTGGCAAATTGGTTAATTATGAGTGATGGGCATATTAGGCTCAAAACCCCACATGGAAAGGACATCTTTAGGCTAGAATTGTTTGCAGAAACCCTGGTAAGGCATAGGAATCAATTCCTAGAGATAGATTCTAGTTTCCCCATTTCATTGACGTAATAGCGGAACCCCAATTGTTGGCTTGCAGATGTTGAAAATATCAAAATGGGACTGTGGAGGAATCTTAGGTCCAAGGAGGGTGGTCTAGGTGAAACCCCTATCTGGAAACCAACAATGAAGTCGGTTTGCCAAGATTCCCCATGGTGTAGAAGATTCCTTGGCCACCAATAATTAAACGAGGGGGTGGATTTTGTCTCCCCTAGGACGATGTGTAGAGTACAAATATGAGCCTATACATGTGTTGTGGGATCCCATGGGACGTTCCATGAAAAGTTTCAAAATTTTCTGATAGTCAGAAGATGTCTTTCGAGACAGTCAACTACCCAAATTTGTGATGGGAAATTCCTAGAAATTCCCCAGGTAGCAGTAAATTTCCACTAAAAATTAGTATAGCTTTTTTTATGATAATAAGCTTCCCCGACAAGTTTCAAGACATTCCAATAGCCAGAAGTACTCAAATTTGCCAAATTCCTTGATAATTAACAAAATTTAAAGTCCACGACGGGTTTGACCGGCGGAGTAGGAGCATACAGAAGCGAAATGGGGCCCAAGATAGGTCTTTCCTCACTCCCTCAAACCTACTTAGGAGCCTTGGCTAGTTACCATGGCTAGAAAAGTCAAACTCCAAAAGTTGGGATTTTTCTTGATTTTGGAGTTAAGTTGGTACTAAGTTTCATTGCAATTTTGAAGATAGATAAGGGGGAGGGGGTTTGGTGTGGACAAAAGATGGCCTTCTGAAGCCAATGGCACAATCCATTTGCGATTCGGAGTTAATCTCTTAAAGTTAGCTTAGCGGGCCAGAATAGGATGAAAGCCTTGAGTTTTGGATGAAAATCCAAAAAGATAAGGTTAACTTAGATGAACAAGGAGAGGTGGGTGCCTGGGAAAGAGTATAAAAGGGCACCCCTTCTCCTCTCTCACCACCCCCTTTTTGTGTCATTGGGTCCAATTTATGTTGGAAATTGTGGCATTTTAGCCACAAGCCTTGCAATGGTGTTTTCTAGGGCACTTTTTGCCGTTGTTGTTTTTTGAGCTTGCAAGGTCTTTGTCGATCCCTTGCATCTTGAATGTGCATAGTACTAACTCTTCCAAGCTTGAGTTTGGAAGCTTTGCTAATTTACCGTGTTACTAAAGTTGTGTGTGTTTACCTTTGAAAGGCCCTTTTTTGGTCCCTTTTTTGTTCACTCTCCTTGTTTTGTCGTATATTAATCCTAGAGTACCCCCCTATATGATTGGTGATGCCGCTTTGGGGGGCCTTTACTTTAAGTCAATAATGGTACTAACTTGTGACACTAATCCTTTGAGTGTCGAAGGTCCCTTCCTTTTTTCGTTCCTAACATTGATGTGGTATTTCCTTGGTGAGGGACACAAGGGTGTGAGGGTAGTGGGTTCCGCCCGTACAGCGAAGCTTTGAATCCCCGTGGGGTAAAGAAGTCTTAGTGGTGTATTAAAAAGGAAAACAACGACGAAGTTTTGAACCCCCTTAGGGTAAAAAGTCTTAGTCGTGCGTTAAAACCACCTCACAAGAGAACCATGAGACCACATGGCTCTTTTCCCCACAAGGTTTAGTTTCCAAAATGTGTTGGAAACAAATCAAAGTTTATGCCCTAAAAAGTAGGAATAGAAGTCAAAGTTGAGTATGAAGAGTAATTAGGGAGAAATTGAGTGAAGTCCCCGTCCCACGAACCTAGCATACCACCCATAAACCATAGACATGGCATGCCCCAATTCCCCTTAGAATTTGCAAAAAATTAGCAAAAAAAAAGGAAACCAATCCAACGACTAGCACTAAACCAAGCTAGTACCCAATTCCTTAGCCCACTAGCTTCTTGATACTTGAGAGACCAAGTTCTAGTATCATTGGTGGGGCATTAGGTGGGGTAGGTACCAGCAACTATCGGCAGGGGGTCGAGTTTGAGGTTTTGGTATTGGGGAGTCAAGCTCAGGGTTTTGGTACTAAGGGGGTCGGATTTTGGGTTCCGATAGAGGAGTTGGGAGTGGGATTTTGATACTAGGGGGTCGGGCTCTAGGGTTTCAGTATAAGAGGTTGTCTAGGGCTAGGGAAAGAAGGAGGTTGTCCAAAGTTGGAGGAAAAAGGGGGGCTATTGTCTAGGACTGAAGTGAAGAAGGTTATTGGCTAAGGTGGGAGAAAAGTGAGGGGTGGTCCAATAATTGAGAGAAGGAGAGAAGCGGAGACCAACAAGATACAACCGGCTGCACTAAACAAACCATCAAGGCAGGGAATCTACCCCCCTGTCGCCTGTAAACATCAGCAAAGCAACGAGCAAGTGACCAAAAGAATGAAGGAGTGACGAGAGGGAGGACAATTTGAAAGTTAGGAGTGGAAGTAGAGAAGATAGGAGGTGAAATCCTCGAGGCTTACTTAAGCCCTTAGATTAGAATTAGGTGATCACCATGAGATTAAGTGTGAGACATAAATATAGGATGTAAGAAGTAGTTCAACCTTGGAGGATGGTATGACACATCCTTAAGATTAGCTTGGTAGGTGGGAGCAAGGGTAGTTGGGCCACTTTAGAGTGTGAGAGGAAAGAAAAGAGGAGAGGAGAAAAGAGATAGGGTGAGCCCAACAAATAAATTATTTTATGATTAGGGCCTCTTCACACCATGGCCGTCCAAGTTGAGAGGCCGTGGGATTGAGTGGCCAAACTTTGGTGAGAGTCCACGGAAATGAGCAATAAATAGGCCAAAAAAACTAGGAATTGGAGCCTTCGGCTAGCCATAGTGTGAAGCCTCCAAAGGCCAAAAGCCAAAGTCCAAAGTCCAAACCTATTCTATTTTTTTGACTTCTAATCCATCCAATTTCTAAAAATTTCAATAAATTGTCACCCATGTGACAATATTTTCAAGCAAAAGGTTAAAAAACATGAGAAAGGAGTCAAAAATGGCCTTGGAAAAATAATTACAACACATGCTCTCATCATTAAACAAGGAATATGAAGGATATAAATGGAATAAAAAGGTGGCATTAAACATTGAAGGGAAGTAGGTTCATAGAATGCAAAGACTCCCCATTGTAATCGTGAAGTCTAGGATTCAAACTCCAATGGAGACACAAATAAACAAATAAAGGAGGGCATCCTACCTATTTCTACAAAAAACAATCCGATCTAATGGCTGAGATTTTGTCAGATTCTGAAAAAAACTTGTCGGACTCTCGATTAGAGTTTGGGTCGGCCAGAAATGGAGACCCAAACACTAATCGAGAGTTCGTTGCCATGTAGGCAGACAAGTGGGCGACGGACTTTGGATTGTGCCTCCTTGTGTGAAGGCTCGAGAGGCCAAACTCTTGGGTTTCTACAATCTCATTGGCTGAAATCGATGAACTCTCGACCTTGTGCTGTAGTATGAAGTGGCCCTTAGAATGGTGGTTCTTTGTCTCACGGCCCAAGAGTTCATGGCGGAGGAGGGATAGCTTCCGGCATGCGTGCTCAATGACTCATGTTCCAAGGTATGAGTTAAACCCTTCCAACCTTTCCCTAGGTCCCTAATTAGAGACTAGTGATTTGGGCCAAGGCCTACCCCTAGGTCAGACCCTTAGGATTATAGGTCAGGTCCTTTTCAAGGACATAAACTTAAAGAGGAAGGCCGTAGCTTTCCAAAATCCTAAGGCACGCCCAAATCAAGCCTAAATTGAGAAAGTTATCGCTGGATGAAGATTAGGGCCAAATTGGATGAAGAACAGCTAAACCCCGGATTTGACAGAGAATTAAATAGGGTAGAAGGAGACTACCAATTGGGGTCCAGGGCCAAAGAGAAAAGTTAACTCCAAGTTATAGGTTAGGAGGAATTAGCGGATGAAGTTTAGGTGAGGTTTGGATGAGAATTTTGTAGGAATCCCTGATCAAGGCCCAACCTCAGATCTGGGTAGGAGAAATTCTTGTGAACCATCCCTAAAAATTTCAGATCTTTCTGAATTGGAGAACTAGGTGCAATCGATGGATGAAGTTTGAGGAACCAAGTAGCAGTCAAACTTCATCCACCTATAACTTTGGCTAGGAAGGTCGGATAGGGTTGAGTTTTATGTTTTTAGAAATGGCACAAGATGAAATAGAGGTTTCCTAGGTTAGTTCTGCCCTGGCATAAGTTCCATCCACATCATACAACATGCCATCCATCCGGTTGGCCAAAACATTGGAAATAGTTTAAGCGAATCTTGCAATTTGGGGTCACTTAGGCACTTAGTAAAAAGATCAATTGCTTGGAAGGCACAATGTACCACACTGAAACACCCAAAGGTAGGAGTCACTTAGCCAAAACCCAAAACCGGTTGTGTTCGCGAATTACCAAGAGTGGGTAATTTGGCCCTCATAGTACCTTCATTTCAAATTTCAAGACAAATGGACTTACGATGCAAAAGTTATGACCAAAAAACCATGAGTCCGAGGGCAAGGGGACAAAAAATAGGACAAGTGTTTCTTGCAATCACCATTAGATTAATTATAAGGTACAAAAATTCAACTATCTCCCTCTCAATGGTATTTGACTAATGCTTGGGGGGGACTGTAAGCACAACTAGATACTCTATCATGTACTTTTGATGTTTTTATTCAACTTTGAATATGCCCTACTTGAACATGAAGAAGATTAAGGCAAATTCTACTTTTTTATAATTGATTTAGGTACTTGCAACTACAATTGCAATTAAAGTAAACTTCTTTATTTTCAACACTTGCTCACCATATTTGAGCTTATGATACTTGCTATAGAAGAACCCATCTTTCTTTGCTCTAAAAGTTAAAATCAAAACCTTCTTATATTTCTTCTATTCTTGGTGCTTCTTCACATTATCATCTTTACCATCAAACACATAAGTTTTCAATCAAGTGTGTACAAGTCTTTTAAATATATCTTTATAATACTAATTATATAAAGTTAACTTAGATTCTAAGGAAATTGGGTTGCCATTTTCTATGGCAATGTATCTTCAACTTAGTTCTTGGTTATTTGTTGTTAATGGATTGACTAGATCATACATGCTAGAAATGTAATTGATCTTCGCACAATTATGATCATTGATCCATGTGTAAGCATCAACAACTTAGTTTAGTAGAAGACAAAGGTGCCACATACATAGCACTTGCATTTAAAGATATTGAGTCTTAACTTGTTCTTTAAAGTGGACATTTGTGCAATTAGATGTTCTAGAGCAATGCTGTCATCAAAACTTTTGTCCTCAAAAAAATGAGATACTATTTCTTAAAACTCACAATTCTTCGATCATTTCATAGTGTCAATTTCTATGCCCAATTTTAGTCTCAAATTCAAACCTTCATAGTAAATCAAAATGCATATTTCTAGCTTCAAAATAAATGGAACTTCATATGAAGAAACTTAGATATAAAATTCCACCTCAAAATCAAGTGTTTTCAAACTCTAAACCTATTACAAGTGTTAGCAAACATTTTTCTAGTAAGAAGACAACAATATATTTAGACCTTAACTTGTTGGGGCACAAAATAGGTCCAAATCCATGATACATTCTTTCATCTCATTCTCACTCACCAATTTAATATCCAACATTGAAACTCCATCAATTTCAAGGGTCTCTCCCCTATTTTTTCTTTGAGCATAGTCCATATTAGATGTTTTTCTAGCCTTTAGATGACCACGAGTTCCTAAACTATGCGGAGTGTAGGAACTTTGTTACATTAGCTATTTGACATGGTTAAAAGACGGCCATGTCAGATAATATTTTTCAAAATTATTATTATTTTAAATTTTAAATTTTGCATAGTAGTGGCTAGTTCACAAAATGGGGAATAGACTTGAAACTATCTTCTAGAGGCCAAAAAACCATCGAATGGCTTGCTATTCTATCGTACAAAAACATTAGCCAAACTTCATGCATAATGTGCTTCTAATTTTAATTTACAGAAGTCTAGTGCTCATAAGACTATGATCTGAAGATAAACTCTAAAGGCAGTGAAGTTGGTGAAAGTTGAATATTAACCCCTAAAGGACCTAGTGTCCGTTCAATGTATGCAAGAAATCTTGGGTAGGTTTTTACAAAGTCATTTTTGGTTAGATGTTCATGAAATTTGGAAACAATGTACCTACTTCCTAAAAATCTAATTTTGTTTGTGATAGGGTGCCCGGATCAAAAGTTATGATGCCTTGAACTATGGAGGCAACTTGGGTAGTATGTGCAAAATTCTTCCTATGATTTTGAAATTTGGTAGGTGTGTAGCTTACATGATACAAGATGCAAATTTAAAAAAAAATAACCATGTTTAGTGTAAGAATCTCATTCTAGAAGGAATTAAAGTTTGCAGGCCCTATTACACAAGGTTGAAAAAAACTTTTTTCAATTAACTTCAAATGTTATAATCTTTCAATCGATGTGGTCAAAGTTTCTAAATTTTTTCCACATGTTCCCAAAGAAGTCTAGTACAAATTTGTATGGTTGAATTTTGGAAAAAAAAGAAGTTTTTTTTTTTCATTTTTCTCTTGCTACCCTAAAAACTAGCGGTTTTTGACAATTTTTGCCCAAAATGTGCTTCAATCCTTTTTGGGTTAAGGGAATTCTATAGAAAAAAAATATAGATATGCATTTGGAATTCATCTTCTAATGTTTTACACATAAAACCAAGCTCTTGTTTTAGGTTTTCTATCAAGTAATATTTTATATTTTATATTTAAATTTTTAAATTTTATTCAATTCAAGTATATAAAAAAATCCTAGGGGAAGAATAGATTTTATATTTCTTGCTTTGCACAATAGAGGAATGGTAGATAGAATGGTCCCTCATAAAATGTCATTTAAAGATTAAGCAATGTGACTATAATTTTCCTCAAAAATTCCCCCTAAATCAAAATTCTTAAGGTATGTATGATGTTTAAGTGTTAATTCTTTAATGTTTGAGAATTTTAGACAAAATCTAAATGTGTTGTGACTTCTATAACTTTTTAGAAGTTATTGTCCATAGGAGAGATGTCAAAAACAAATTTTAAAAATGATCTATTTGGCCAAATTTGAAAAAACATTTACTAATGAAATTTTATAAATTCACCAAAATAGTTTATCTAAGGGAATAATTGGTGTTATTTTCTCTTGATTCATTATTGATGAATTAAGATATTGCTACAAAATTTTAGAATAGAATTACTAATTTGGGATGAACATAAATAAATTTGGATGAATAAATATAATTTCATTCATTTCCATAGATTTAAATAATGTCATCACTTAAAGTGAAGATCAAATTTTCTACTTCTTAAAATAAATAAACGCCCAAGCTATTATTTTATAATACCTCCACAAGTTAATTCTATCATATGTGATACTCATAGAACTATACAACATTTTTTTTATAAAAAAATATTTTCTTTATTTTTGTTTTGTGGCTACTGGAAGAAAGTATAAACTCCTTCTTCGCCCTCAAGTCATAAAAAATTTTGCAAATCAATTTTGCACTAGAAGAAAAGTGGATTATAAAACAAACTAAGTTAAGAGAAAATGTGTTTTACAATGCAATGGCGGTACATTCCCTTAAAGAACACGTTCACGAACTCGTATATAACATGCGGATGTGCGGAACGGATTCCAACAACAGGCACATCATCATGTCTGGATGAAAACACGTCAGAGTCATATAACGGTGGCTCCTCATTGGCGAACCCGCAGTACAGTACTTTAGTCGTCACCTTGGATGGATGAAATCATGAGATCCGGCCATCCGGGTATTCCCGGGTTTGGGCACCGGTGCCCAACCCCACGTCGTCTCCTTCTCCCTCTTCTCAGCGTTCTGCACTTGAGGAAACTTTGCCACCAGAAGGAGCTCGAGGCCGAGGCGGGGCTCGCATTTTTGATTCTGATCGTAGAATGGCGAGACTTAGCCGCGCTGCGCTTCTGGTGCTTCTTGGAGCATTGCTTCTGGTTGGATCCGCAGGATTGGAAGCAGCAGCGTCCAAGGCTGGTTTGGCGGATGTGGATTTGACGGCGGAAGAGCGGGAGGCGCTCACCCCCGAGGAAGACGGTGGCGAGTTTGAGGAGGAGGAACTTGAGGGGGAGCTTGAGGGATCTGGTGATCCCGTCGACGAGAAGGATGTTGTGATCCTGGGCGCCACAGATTTTGCTGAATTTGTGATGAGCAATCATTACGTGTTGGCGGAGTTTTACGCTCCTTGGTGCGGGCACTGTCAGTCGTTGACGCCGGAGTACGCCAGAGCCGCCACGGCGCTCAAGGTGTCCGGTGTGGTGCTCGCGAAGGTGGACGCCGTCGAGCACAGCGATCTGGCGCAGGAGTATGGCGTGGAGGGGTATCCGACATTGTACTTCTTCGTTGATGGTGAGAAGCGGCCATACAATGGAGGACGAACCAGGTTTGTATTCTGTTTGGTGCCCCGGTCTGGAGTCGAGAGAGATGTCAGCATTGGCAGATGAGAGAATGGCTTATTATTGTTTAATTGAAATGCGATTTCGTGATGTTTGATAAATGTGATGTTCGATAAATTTCATCTTCTGTTTCATGCATTCCGTAATTTCTCTGCGATGAGTGGCATGATTTTTCGTGCTCTCCTATACTTTTCTGCGTTTGGACTTTCCACAAGTGCTAATAATATAAATTGTTTAAGATCAACTGAATTCGCGGGATTCGCCTGATCCTCCGTACCAGGGAAGGACGAACCAGGCTTGTTTTCTGTTTGCCGCTTCGGTCGATAGCTGACAAAGCCCTGAGAGAGATGTCAGCGCTTGCATCTGAGAGAGTGGCCGGGTGTTGTTTTCTGTTTCGTGTTGTTTGATGAATGTCATGATCTGTTCCATTCTGCAATCACTCTGCCATGAGTGGCAGATTGTTCATGCTTATCTTCAATTGATTTTCAAGAAGTGTTAAATAATAGTAATGATTTATTGTCAACTGATCTGACGGGATTCGCGTGATTCGGAAAATCAAATCTCGCTTCGAGTACTTTAGGTTTGCATCATGCCACTTGATCCGTCTGTTGTGGCTTGAGCTATCTCTTTTCCATTTTGAAGCAAGTGCGAGTGGTGATGTACCACTCTGGCGAGAGTAGCTATTCGATTTTGTCAGTTTCTTGTCTAGAGCTCGTTGTTCTCGTAATTCTCAATGGGGCGTTACGAATATAGTGATACAGCTTCAACCACTCTCGGAATGTATACATCAGTAATCGTTCAGTTCATTGATTATTATGCAATATTCATCGCAATGTTTGCAGCGATGAGATTGTTAACTGGGTGAAGAAGAGGATTGGACCCGCCGTAAGTATTATCAAATCAGCTGCTGATGCGGACGCATTGTTGGAGAGTGAGGGTCCCATTGCAGTCGCCTACCTCCAAAGCGCAGAAGGTGCTGATGCCGATGAGTTTACTGCGGTAGCAAGGCTGGAAGATGGAGTTGATTTCCACATGACTGCAGATGATCAGATTGCCAAGAAGTTAGGTCTCAATAAAAATGTGCCTGCTCTTGTGTTGCTGAAAAAGCAGAATGAGAAGGTTGCTACTTTTGGTATGTGTCCTATCACCCCGTGGTTTGATCGTAAAAGTTTCGTTCTTATTATAATGACTTCGTTCCTCTGTTAGTGATGAGACGGTCCAATGTCTCGTGGGATATCACGATGAAAGTCAAAGTTGTCTCAAATTGCAATGTGCACAGATGGATCGTTTGAGAAGAGGGCTATTGCCGATTTTATATCTGAGAACAAGCTTCCTCTTGTAATCCCATTCACTCGTGAGACCGCACCGATTATATTCGATGGTGTTGTCACCAAACAGGTAAGTTGGTTTCGTTCTTGCATTTGCTTGCGTTATCCTTATCCAATTTCTGATTTTAAAATTCAGAGACTCATCACGTGGAGAAGGCAGGAAAGGACGAACTCTATCTGCTGGTGTGAATTTCCTACTGATCAGTATTCAAGACTTAGCTAACACCACTGCCTTTTCTTTTGGCAGCTCTTGTTGTTTGTAAATCCTGTTGAGTTCGAGAAAATTCGCCCTAATTATGAAGAAGTGGCGAAATCTTTCAAGAAGAAGGTATGGTACCTCACGTTCCCTAACCAGGAGTTGGCTTATACTTGGTATTTGCAACCTGCGTTCTTAACATTTTTACGCAACTCGATTTCTGCAGATTGTTTTTGTCCTCATCGATCTTGCTGATGAGGAGGTGGCTTCTCCCGTTTTGGATTTTTTCGCTCTCGATAATGAGAAGACAAGGGTATTTTTCTACACTTCTGCTGAACTTATGTATGTTAAATACCCAGGTACTTGCACTTGAGTAAATCTTGTCTTCGAATTCCACAACAATGTTGTTGACTCGTTGGGGGATGGTATTGGTATTCAATTGCATCCCAAGTACAAATATATTTGGGGTTCTTACGTATTTTCTAGCCAATTCTTAACTTTTGGGTAATGAGTTCAGCGTATGGGCTACATTGAACCGTAATACTCATGGTTTCTACGTGTTTGCAGCTCATGGGATTTGTTTCCGAGGAGTCTTCTGGCAAGTACTTATACGATGGAGACTTTAGTGTGGATTCACTTAAAGTAAGTTAAAAATGGGGAATTCTGACTAGGGTACATACCTGTCATTTTGCGTTGCCATTGTTTCCATGTTCCATCTGATTTGATTATTAAAAGCACATCAATGGATGATTCCACACTTGAGACAATGTAGTGAGTTTAAAGCTTGTGTACTTGTTTGAGTCAAGACTTAACATTTTCCATTCATCATTGCAGCAATTCTCAGAGAAGTTTTTGGCTGGAGACCTGACTCCATTCCGCAAATCGCAGAGCGCACCTGAGAAGGTATGGCAGATTGACTCCAGAGGTAGTCTTTTGGTTCGGTGTCCTTCTAATCGTGCGAGAACAATTGTTTCTCCATTATGTAAATTTTCATCACCATGCGCTCTGCGTTCTCTTTATCTAATTGAAGCTAATACTTGGCTACTTGGCGAATGCAGAATGACGGACCTGTGAAAATTGTCGTGGCATCTACTTTTGATGAAATTGTTCTTGACAAATCTAAGGACGTCATTTTTGAGGTATTAGCTTAATCTGAAACACTTCTCTTGTAGTCTTCCTCATCTGTGTTAGTATATCTGAACAATGCATACCAGAATCAAGTCTTTACATTGAGTGGCATAGTTGACTTCTGCATCAAAGATGTGATTACCTGCAGTTGCGCTAACTCCTTACCTCTACAGGTCTATGCCCCATGGTGCGGTCACTGCCAATCTCTTGAGCCAGAGTACAACAAGCTAGGAGAAGCTTTGAAAAACATCAGCTCGATTGTGATTGCGAAGATGGATGGCACCAAGAATGAGCACGAACGCCTCAATGTAGACTGAGCTTTTCATCTTGCCGTGGCTTCTCAATTGCAACTTCTTATGTCGATTGTGAAATCCACGAGTCTTTTAAATGTTTTCTCATCCGAAATCTTGTTTGACCTGACGTGCGTCATATGTGGACAACTTGTTTCCAGATTGAAGGATACCCTACTATTCTATTCTTTCCAGCAGGAGACAAGAGCGCTGAACCTGTAAGATTTTGTTCTAATAAGTTCATATTTTGGGTATTTTCTGCTGGAATTCTTTCCAGTAGAAATAGAAGCTTGATTTGTTTTTGAGTTGGCATCACGATCATTACACCCTTGTCTACGTCTTTGATTGTAGTTAAATTGGCCGATTTCGTTTCAATCGTGTGACTAAATCAAACTTCGTCTGGATATTTCAGACCCCTATTGACACGGAGAGGACAGCACGTGGCTTCGTCAAGTTCCTGACGTCCCACGCTACCATTCCATTCGAAGCCCCTGACGTTCCAGAGCCCGAGCCTGAGCCTGAGTTGGAAGGTGAAGGTGAGGAATTAGTTGAGGAGGAGGACGAAGCAGGACAAGTTGAAGAGCACGAATTGAAGGATGAGCTTTAGAATTTTTTAATCCAAGTAAACTTCCATTAGTAAGTAGGCCACCTCTTGAGCTGTGTTAGTTGAGAATGAGAAAGCAAGTATGCCGTATTTTCCCCAGCGTCGAGCTGTTGAATATTTTCGTTCCTGTTTATTGATTTGCCGCATCAAAATGTGGTTATAGCCGCATGAGATAACATGCCAAAAGAGAGTTCGTTTTTCAAACTTCAGATTTGAAAGTTAGGGTTTGACTTCCAAAGCATTCGTGTTTGCCTTCATTTGAGATGACCTGATCATTCAGTTGTTTCTAGTACTGGAAATGACCAGTTTCCATTCTCATTTAACATCAGAGCCTGCGAGGAGCTATGGTCCCTTTTTCCGTTTGGCAACCATGTAGGTCAGTCCAGTGTATCGATGTGCATTGATAAGCGTTCAAGAAAGAAAACAATAGTTTCCAGAATAGTATGCCGGGATTCAGGAGGTCTGACCGTAGCGGCAACAACGTGCACTGTTGTGATGGCCGTGACAGTGTGGCGTTCAGTGCGAGATCCAATGAGATCTGGTGCATGGCACAACACAAGGCAGACTTCCATGTGAAGAAGTCGGCCAAGGTCCAAGTCAGTGACTGTTCACCAATCGACAGTGCAGAAGAACAGCGACTCGGCAATTATAGACACAATTGCAAATTCGAAGTAGCAATTGAGCAACTGATTAACATGCATCCGTAAACAGCAATCTTTGTCTCCATCTCATGAGAGAGACACATCCAACTCTCTGGTTGTGTGCATAGAGGACAAGGGATTTATTCACGGAAAGCCGAATGCACAAATTTTAGTACAATACACTGAGTGGCGGCACATGAAATCAATCCCACTGTATAGGCTAAATCAATGACCTGATCACAATCAATACCCGTAGTAAGTGTTCGACATACCTACTTACTGGAGACGCTCTTTTTACATTAGCAGCAAAGGGAAATTCTGCCAGTCTTTTCACATTCCAAACCTCAACTAGAGAAAGTCCACATCCCTTGATGAGAACCCAGACCCAACCTCCACTACAAAGGTTACACCTGGTACCTTCCACGACCTCCACATTCAACCCTACAATTAATATTCCTGCCAACACCTCAAAAATTGATGGAATGTATTAATTAGTGTACCAACCTCCGTTTCCACAAGTTGTATATTTTATTCCAAGTTCATATTTCGTCGACCGCCGCCGTTCACGAGAGTGAGTGACTTGAAGGCGAGCAGACAGAGTACGTCTTCTTCCAAATGATTTGTGAACCTTGGATCAGCTGACTTGCTCCCCAATAAGGTCCAGCCCAACCACCAAGAATGAAATACCCTGGAAGAGGAGGAAGTAGAAGTGAAGTCCATGAGCCGAGAGCAAGCTTCTTGCCGAAGCTGCCAGGAGCAAAAACGCCAGGAGCAACTCCTTGCGGTACAACCTGTTTCTCCTGCTTGGTGCTGGATGGGTGTGAAGTGAAGAAGGGGGGAGAAGAGTTTGTAATTGCTCATCGTGCGTCTTCAGTGCTTCTAAGCCAGACATGGATCTGGTTTTCTCCAGACCCCGCGCGGGCTTCGCTGTTGCTGCTACTGCTTCTAATTCTTCCTCTTCTTCGTCTATGGTCTCCATGGCCAAAAGATTTGCCTCAGACGTGCGCCCAGTTTTTTTAGTGACCACCCACTCGTGTGCACTGCTGAGTTCGAAGAGACCGGATATCATGGCATTGAACTTGGTCACCGACATGGTATTTTCGAATAGAAGGTAAGGGATGAGGAAAGGAAAGGAATTGGGGGATGGCAGGACTTTCAAAAACGACATGAACATGGGAATGTAGCACACCACCCAGAGGGGAAGAGTGGCTTCCGGGACAAACATCACCATGGGAAGGATGATGCAAAAGAGAGTGAAGGAATAAAATGGAAGAATCAACTTCCTGAGGAGGAAAAAGAGGAAGATCAAGTTTGCTTTCTTCGCCCATGAGATCTGCACACAATGCACAGGCCTGTTAGCCCATAATACATGCTCACAAAACCGTAGTATCTCGTCCCGTGGACGATAATAAAGGTAGATGATACTAATGTTGTTAAGGACTTGATCCCTGTTACTAACGGCAACTCATCTCTTTCAATCAACACTGTGGTATCGGCCTTCAATTAGCGAATAGGGTGCACGTATGCCTTGGCTAAATGTTTATGGCCACTGATCTTTGAATGAAAATAGGGATGCCCACTGTGCCTTCAATATTATTGGACTTACAACCTCTCGCTTTTGACTAATTGCAAAAGAATTTAATGGGTAGTGAAGATAAATTTAACTCAAGAGAGAGTGGCCTCTGTATCTGCAGTGATCTCTTCAGTGTGCTCTATTGAGTGATCTCCCAATGAATTGAAAACACTCTTCTATTTTTTGCATGAAGTGCTTTTAAAAGAGTATCCTCTGCCTGAACTCTCTATGGACGGACCAGTCACGCACCTTCGCTTTGATGATATCTGCGAAACTGAGGCGAAAAAGTTGCATCGGGCCAGAATGCCACCGATGTTGCTGCTTACGATATGACTCGTAGGACCCCGGCAATTCACACATGCACTGCAACCCAGACAGAATCACTCGTTGCACATCAATTGTCTCCACTTCATTTGCTGAACTGATGCTTCAAATCTAGAATACTCTAAAGTAGAGGTTTACACTCAGACCTCCAAAGTGACATTAATTCTGCAACGTCCTGCCTACTTGCCAAACTATCATTCGCTGTAAGACACTTTTCATGCATTCAAACCAAGTTATAGATACTATTTTGGCACCTCCAGTCAGTCAGATTAAAGAGGTTAGCTAGGATGTATTGATAAATTCAAATAGAAAAACATGGCTCGAATAATTATGCTAGGTTGAGAGGGGGACCCTAGCCCATACTGGAATGACAAGAAATGCTTTGAAAAATCTCCTAAGCTAGCTCTATTATTCATGAAATGACATATCTTTATGAGAAAGATTACTGACCCGGACGTCGTTGAGGAAGACGAACTTCCATCCCAGCAAATGAGCCCGAACAGCAATGTCCATATCCTCCACTGTGGTCCGTTCCAACCAGCCCCCGGACTCCTCCAGCGCCTTGATTCGCCACACTCCGGCCGTGCCGTTGAAGCCGAAGAAGTTGAGGAAGATGCCATTCACTTGCTGCTCCACTTCAAAGTGGAACGTCAGATTCATGTTCTGAAGGCGCGTGAGAAGATTCTCATTCTTGTTCACAAACGACCAACGGGTCTGCACAAGAGCCAGCTCTGGATTGTCCTGCAACCACCAGTGCAAGCACGCACACGATCAAATTGATTTACATTTTACAGAAGTAATTTATTCCAAACCCATGCTTGATGTCCAAAGAGCCATTAAATTGAGCACAACAAGATATATGATCTCTATTCCCAGTGAATTGGCCCATCATCACATGCGTCCCTCTCCACTGATTTTCAATTTGCTTCAATCCTGCTTCAATTTCTTGAAGGGTGGTTTAAGTGCCATTTCAACGTTTTTAAAACCATCCTTTTCGTGCTTTTCTGGTTTTGATTTTTGACCACACTAAGCTTAAGAAGAGGGAAATAGAAAACACTGAAGTGGTACCAATTCAAAACAAAGATATTTCAGTATTAATACTGAAAGTCTTGAAATTGACAACAACAAGTCCTATCTGTGAATGAGCCCGATCGACATCAGGATGCCCCGCCCCCTCCACTGAATTTCAATACTTTTCTTCCTCATTCAACTGCTTGCAGGGCTATTACTGAAATGGAACTATATATACTAGTGCCCTTTGCCATGTTTCTACAAGCATCTTCTTGGTGCATTTCAGGTTTCCGTCTTTGAACACAGTACTAGGGCAATAGAAAACACTAAATTAAATGGGTACTACAGCAATAGTAGTCCGAAATCAACCCCTCCATCAATTGAAGCAACACTAAAACAGGTGAGAATTAATCAGAGGGAGAGAGAGAGACTATTAGAATGTGGTGGATTGCTTGGTTAATCAGCCCATTTTCCAGTGATTTGATTTGAGTTTGTTGATGAGGAGATCAATCTAGTCGATCGGCAGGCCAGGCTTACCCTGAAATGAGGGACGGTGCGTTTGAGAAAGTCGGACTTGGGTTGAAAGTCGGCATCAAAAATGGTCACAAACTCATAACCCTTGACGTACTCACACTGCATGGCGGATTTCAAGTTCCCAGCCTTGAACCCTGTGCGGTCCATGCGGTGTCGGTACACTATATTGACTCCCCTCCGGTGCCACTTGGACACCTCGCCTTGGATCAGGAAACGGGTCTCCACATCCGACGAATCGTCCAACACCTGAATCAGAATGCGACTCGGGGGCCAATCCAACTGGCAAACTGCGGATATGGATTGCTCATACACCTGCAGTACATGCAATGAAGCACAGGAATTTAAATGAAATTGAACCACTTTCAATTGGCACTGAACAAAACGTTTGATCCCTTTGACATGCACAAAACTTCAGCAATTCGATCGTTGTACAATCAACCCTCTCGAATAACAAACTCTGTATTTGCACATGGACTATACACCCTTTTTGTGAGTGCAATCAGTAGCCCATGTGCCCGTCCAGGTCGTGCCATTAGAGAGGCTAGGTGTTGTGGGTTTCTATCACTCCATAATTTATCGAAGTGATTGAGCAGCAACGTAACGTTCGTAATCAGTCCAAGTCTCTACTCCCGTGAAGCACAAATTAGGGCAGCTCTTCACGAATTTTCTTCTAAGTCGGTAATCGTAGGAGAACAACATGATACTCTCGTATTCTTCCGCCTAATTGAAATCAATGCTTCCTCCAATTTCAAACAGTGATTTTGCCTCTCAAAAAAGAGTGCCTGAACAGACTCCGAGTCAATTAAATCTGGAAAAAACAGATTCTCTCTCTCTTTGCAATACATGAAGATTCACTAAAGGATCAAGAAGGCTAACCATGGGACTCATGATTTTTGAGCAACTTTTGAGAGGGTCCTACGGAGTCTATCTTTGTTCTATGTATGTATAGATTTTGACTTATACATGCAATTTTCTTCGCCGAATCCAGTGATATAAAACTTGACCCCGTCTGTATTAAAAAAATTCACAATGAGAACAACCAAATTGGCAATATTAAATTCACGAAACCTCGAGGATCGGACATACCTCTCGCTCGTTGCACATGGGGATCTGGACAAGCACCATAGGATGCCCACTATCCGGATTCTCCGCGTCATCAGATTCCAGGGAAGGGTTAACAGGAACCGGCTTGATATCCTTCCACTTGATATACACATAGCCCACCACGGTCAACACGGTGAGATCCACGGACTGGAGCAAAAACAGCCAGATGCAGAAACTCGTCAATTTCTGCAACGGTGGCGCAATGAAGCCAGCACGAAAGTACATCCACCCAACATACACAGCATTTGGAAGCTCCTTAATTCGAAACGAGGAAGGTCTTGGTCTTTGCCATCCCAATGCGTGAGCTCCGACTTCCACACACAACATGACCACCGCAAACACCAAAAAAATTGTAATGGCCTTAACAAGCTTCCCCTTGGGAGGCCTCAACCGAGCCAATCCTTTGCCGAGAATGAGCCGTTTCTTAATCGCAGCAAACAACAGCATCACCCCGGAGGCCACCCACGCAACACAACCTGCAGCCTTGTGTGCTTGGAGAAGGAGCACCCACGTCAGCTGTTTAGCATTTTTCTCTTTCTCCTTTTGGTCCAACTGAGGGCTCTCAAGCTCCAGCAGAGAGTAGTTTGGATTCTCCATCTTCACAATTACGGGAGTCCCTCCTCGGGGCGCTTCCTTGCTCCACCAGTCAACAAAATCGAACTTCTGAGGACTCATCTTGCAATTTAATAACAAGTAATCGTGTAATTCTCTACCTCGGAATGACCAAGTGCTCGGAAATTCTACAGCTACTGCGCTCGCCCTGCTCCCCTACGGTAGAAGTCTTCCAAAGGCTGTACACATGATGTTGATATATACATGAGCTGTTTGTATACCCGAAACTTGGTCCTCCCAAGCTGCATTCAAACATAACCACAACGACACAAGAAGGTAATTTTAGATTTTACCCAAAAGAGACACGGTTCGAAATGCAACACCTCAATTGATGTAGCACAAAAACGAAAGCAAAGAGTCGGCCACACAATAACGGAAGTGAGGAAATATGTTCCAAAACTGTCTGGAAGGTGAAGAGTTCTGTTGTGCTTCAAGAATGTCCAATTGCGGGCTAGTCTACTGTCATCGTTAGGCTCCCCATGTTTCAACTTATAAAATCTAAATCAGTAGCCTATATAGTATTAAAGTATCTGGACATTACACAACGGCTTAATTGTATTATAACTCTTTTCCATTTCGTAAATGCAACTGTTTTCGTCCACATCCAACGGTGTACACATACCATTAGGAGAATCTACAAAACAAGGAGGGACTTGCATTACATATGATTCAATCTTTTCCAGTCGTAAACAATTAAACCTTTTGCATTCAAACCACCTATTTTGCCCAAGTGATGAGAGCCAAAAAGAGCTGGCCGGTCACAAGCTTAGTGGTGGGATTGGTTACCTCACCGAAGCGCCAAGTGAACGTCCTGGACTCCTGGGTCTAATCAACGTCCCGTCTCCTCCAATCTAGACTCGTCCATATGTGCAAGCCTCTCACATGCACACCCCTCCGTCTCCAGAAGAGCAAGCGCAAGCAATTACTTACGCACCAAATGCGCGCCAGCGAGCTCGAAGCTTCCGTCCCGTCGCCTCAAAATTAACCAAACCTGCAGCAACATTTACAAAATAGTCTTCACGACCTCGCTCTCCGTTGCTACATGTGTCTAGGCTACTGCAATCCTCCGTTAGCTAGGCTCAAGCTTGCGCCTCTCTCGCTCCAATTTACAAAATGAATCTATCAATCAATCAATCCCGACGTTGCTTGGCAATGCTCCCGCTTCCTGCCTGTCTAGTTAGTTAGCTCGCTGGGTCGCCCCTGCAGCAGACACGGCACGACACGACACGGGCTTCGATGATGGAAATCATATACACGGCACCTCAATGAAAAATGAAAAATAAACCGTATCCGGTGGAATTGAAGTAACTTAAGCTTAGTTCATTGCAAGTGTGAAGCAATCTCTAAGTTGGAGGCCATTGCAAGTGTGTCTGTCGATACGATTGTTGTGAAAAAGATGTATCGATGGCTGGCTTCGCCCATGCAGAGAAAAAAATCAAGGCCATGGCGAGGTCGTGGGGGAGGAGAAGCAGGGGTGCCTGTGTGATGAGACTGACAGTCATAATCTGCATGACTGCGCGTTCATTCCTTGTTAGACCCCAAAAGGCGACCCCTGCTGCTCCTCAATGAACCAGCTGCCCTGCCATTGCATTTCCTCCTGGCACAGAGGAATCTTTATTTCGCACAAAGACATGGGATGGGGATTTGCCGGCCCACAAGAAGGTAAGGTAAGGTAAGGTAGCTGGCTGAGGGTCAAAATAAGAGCGAGCCTTTAAGAAGAGCTGGTCGCCTTGTAAACTCCTTGAAATATTTTTTCAGTAATTTTCCATGGAAGAAAAAAAATGGAATTGGGAAGTCGTTCCATTTTATTTTGGGGACCTTCGTGGAATTAGATACGAATTTGTGAAACTAAAATATAGCAGTCATAGAAAGAGTCCACCTCCTAAAATGTACACTACTAGTGCACTAATGTTGCATTGGAGAAAGAAAAATGGCCCTTTGTATTAGAGAATGCTTTTAGAGCTTGGTCAATTTTAGAACCTCATATCTTACTGATATTTTGGGCTCTTGCTTGTCCTCATCTATTATTTCCTCTTTTGCATTAGCTAATGTAGACATATCCATTTCTAAACCTACACCTGATTCTACCCTAATATACCTATGGAATACATTCTAGAAATAAATGTACACCATCGGTACATGCAAGAGGAATACTTAAGTGGGATGAAATGGGTATGTGCTACTTTAGAAGGTAATTACATGTACTTGTAACCCCTTTATTAACCCCTAAAGGACCAAGGTCATTTTTATGTCAAAAAACACTCAAAACTACCATTTTTGCTATGTTCACTAAAGAAAAAAAAATTAGAATCTAACACTAGGATCTTGTACTTTACTTTTATGAGACCAAGTGATAAAAATTTCATGAAGTTTGACCCTACAGATTGAGAGATATTAGCATTTGAAATCCAATTTGTCCCCTAAGGAGACAATGGTCCCTTAGGGTTCAAAACTAAACCCTTCAAAGTCTTGTCTAAAATGTATTGCCTCTATTCATGAGAGACTAAAATGATTTTGGAGTACCTTATGTTTAGCACTTTGAAAATCCATAGTTTATTCATAAGGTGTCCAAAAAATGCACAAGAGGAACATTCAAAGTATTCTTTTGACTTCCAACCTAAAGTTAGATTGCCTCAGTCACAACTTCAGTGTTCCATTACAAGGAAGTCTGTGAGATTAAGAAAGACACACTAATTTTTTACATTTAAGGAGATAGGGTTTAAGATTTAGGATTTGGGGTTGAGAATTATTTATTTTTGTATCCTTGACATATAGTTGTCTTCCATATGCTAAAACAACACAACTCTGGATAATGGAGAGAGTGCCTGAAAATATACAACTATGGAAAAAGATCACCTAGAGCAAATTGCGGAATTACTTGCTCACCTCCACTTTAATAGTTCAATGTGCCCATGAGGTTGGGCAAGGCACATCAAACATTTTATTTGGGACAAAAAAAATTTACTATTAGACACTAAAATAAAGAAATCTATCCCTTTAAGATTCAAAGACTTCAAATGGGTTTCAAAGGATCTTGGACAAGGTCCTAAGATGTCAAATTTTACTATAATATTGAAAATTTATTTGAAGGAGAGGAAATATACTGGGAATATAAGTTCTCTTACAAATGGTGCCCAAGAAAAAAAAGTCATACTCTCCTAAGCACAAGATACTCAAGCTAGAGAAACAAAAATCTATAAAAATTTGATATTTTTAATGATCTAGTTTTCTTGTAGAATATATTCAAGTCTACATGGAAATCTTTGATTCATTTCATTTGCATTAGTGATGTGAAGTTTTATTTTGCAAGCAAATGGGCCATTTTTCAAATTAAAAATAGTGTAAAAAATTTGTTTATGAACTCAATTATTACAATTTTTCAAAATAAATGAGTCCATTGGGTCTAGATTTACTTGTTACAACAATCTCACCAATAGATTTGACATGTTTTAATTCCATTTTATAACTATTAACTACTCAATTTTTCCTTCCATCTTGTATCTACTTCTACTTGACAATTTTTTTTTAAATAGAAATCAATTTAGTTTTTAATTGTGAAATTTTCTTCCAAGATTCTCAAGTCAATTCTCCACCATAAATATTTAAATATCAAAACTCTCTAGAACAAAAATTTCAGTTAATTTATAACAATTTAAAGACCAAAAAGGTAGTATTGCAAGGTGCAAAAAAATCATTCTATGAAATGACTTTCAACACTAATATCTTACAATATATATGGTTAAAGTTCTTGAATTTTATTTCTCAAATTCTCATACAACTCTTCTACAAGATCCTTTGGTTGGATATGGGGAAAAAAATCCCATGGTTTAGATCTTTGCACTAGAAATGGGAGTCATAGAGTAATTTTTGGTGAAACACTAGTATAAATCCATGTTAAATTTGTGTTGAAACTACTACAAATATGTTTTTTAAAATGTAAATTTAACACAAAACAAAGGTCTAAAATGTTTTGAGTGTGGATTTGTACTAGTGAAACATAAAAGTTATCCTTAAAGTGGTGAAATTCCCCTCCCCTATATGGTCCCTACTTTGTTCCTAATTCTAAGTTGCATTTGAATTTCTATTGAACTTGTATTACTTAGGAATGGAAACAAGACATGATTTTGCTTGAATTCTAGTCACATTGAGTTGTTTTCTTCTAAAATTTAGGTTTAGGTCCCATCCTAACACAAGTAGGGGATTAAAAGTTTTTGCACACCTTGAGGTTCTAAATAATTTGTATTTGATCCCCCGTTTTTGCAAGAGTGGGACCCAATCCTCAATTTTGAAAAGAAGGCAACTCAATGTGATTAGATAGCATGCAACCACACGTTATTATTGTAAGAAAAAGTTGAATAGAAATGCAAATGTAATCTAGAATAAGGAACAAAACTAAGGACCAAAAGAAAGGGTGAGTTTCATGTTTTGGGGGATAACCCTATAGAATGTGGTGAAAAACTCTCATTTTTACACAAAGCTGAATTGCAAGTATAGTTGCATAAATTCTAGGAATTATATTTGAATATGATATGCAAAAAAATATATAAGAAGATTAAGTTGAAGTGGTGGGTTCTCTAAGATTGTGTCCTATTTCTTTGTCTACAAATTGAACATTGTGCCAAGTAACATCTACCTATTCTCTAGATTGTTTAGGACTTATTATTGGGAACATGCCTTAAGTTGAATGATCTTACCTTATGATTGTCCAAATAAACATTTGAGCATGGTTCTTGTTATTAAACTATGTAGATTTTTGTAGGGTATTGTTGGGAGTGGAAAGGAACTTCTAGATTATTTTAGTTTTTCTTTAGAAATCACACAAATAAAGTATAAATCTTTCAAGTGCTAAAACATTGTGTACTATCAATTGATCCTACTTGACTCTCAACCATGAATAGACTATATGATTAACACAAGAATCTATGGGGGGCGATATTAGAAACAAGTCACAATTAGGTTATACTTTATGTATACTTCCACCACCTTCTACAATATTCTCTATCAATCCTACATTGTAGCTCTATATGAGACTATGCAAGATTTATTCTTTAAGGATGATCTTTCAACTAGTTCATCCTTAAAAAAATGATGAACTTTCTCGTATGATTGTGATTTTTCTATTCTTATAAATGGATTTACAATTGAGAGTACAAAAACCTAGACAACTACGAAATAAGATATTAGTTTACATCGTACAAGTGGCATATATTGTAGTTGTAGGCCACTATCAATAAAAAAAAAATTCTAAGAATAGATGACTAAATTTTAGTTAAATTTATTTTTCAAAAAACAATCATTTGTATGGTAAATAAGAATATTTGAAAAATTATATATTTTTAGCAAATGCTAAATCTTTTTTTTTCTATAGAAAAAAATAGATATTTGATAGAAAAGTGTTTATCTTGCCCTACACTAACAAATAGATTTACATAGACAAAAATATATTTCGAATTGCTACATTTTGTGAGTCACATACACCAATGATTGTTTAATTTAGGATTAACAAGACTTAATTTAGGGTTGTTTAATTTATAACTAAAATAGAAGTTACCTTCTTAACTTTTGCCACAAAGTCATGTAAGAAGGGTACATCCAAAATCACACCCTACCTAAAACCACCATCATTTGTGTACAATGGGGGTACTAACAATGATCTTACAACCGACCTATTTGAGCCATTCATATTTTTTTTGTACAACATGGAATACAAGTGGTATATTTGGGTGAGCATAATTATCATTGCATCCTTATACAAACCCAATCAAGCATACCAAAAACCAAAATTCCAATTTGGGTGAATTTTTAATGTCAATTTTCATGGTTTTATATATTATTTTATTGAAATTGGTGATGAATTTTAAAATTTGATTGCAGAGATATGTAGGGAACATCCATACACACGTGTTTCACTTTTTCCACATTTTTCCACATGTTCCCAAAGAAGTCTAGTGCAAATTGGTATGGTTGAATTTTGAAAAAACAACTTTTTTTTCATTTTTTTTCTTGTTGTCCTAAAAAGTGTCAATTTTTTACAATTTCTACTCCAAATGTGCCTCGGTCCTTTAGGGGTTAACTAAATTTTTCTAGTTGACCATCGCACTATGACAAATTTTTTACATTTGAGCATGATGGTACATTTACTTTTCCAAAATTTAGTTAAAATATAGAGATATCCATTTCTTTAAAGTTTGGTCATATGATGCTTCCCATTGAATTCATCCTTGGTTATATTTTTGTTACTTAAGGGGGTGTTTTTTTATATGAAACATGTGTGCATGGATGTTCTCTACATATCTATGCAATTGAATTAAAAAAATTCATCACCAATTTTTTTCAATAAAATAATATGCAAAACAGTAAAATTTGGCTTTAAAAATTCACTGAAAATGGAATTTTGGTTTTTTGAAACTGAAATTTGGTATGCTTGATTGGGATTGTGTAAGAATTGAGTGTTAATTTTGCAAGACAAAATATTCCAATTTTATTCAATATTATGCAAGATTCTTTGAATGGCACAATAAAGTTGTTTGTAAGATTATTGTACCCCACTATACATCTCCAAAATCAATATGTACCTATGTGGAAGAAATTATTTTAGAACCTCTACCAAAAAAACCCTTTGACCCTTCATAACTTTTGCATATGGTATCCAAATGTCACATTCTTTGATGCATTGGAACTACTCCTTCCACTTGTTGCCAACAAGAAAGTATGAAAATTAAACCATTCTACTAATAGTAATTAGGTATAGTAGCAAAAAGTGGCAGTTTGGGGAGTACCCACCTTACACATCAATGTTCTAAAAACCTTTCAAGGCAGCTTTGACATGAACCCTAAACCCAATAGCTCCTTCCTCCTTTTATTTCCAACAGAACTCCACATCTTCCCTTAATTTTTCAGTAGCTGATTAAGCGTATATTATTTAGGATTCCTTCGACCTGGATAGCAAATTATGTACCTCTCTTCTGCATTACTCGTGAAGTGTCTGTCTATCATAAGCTTCGATCAAATCTGGTAGTAACTTACAGTAAGAGTGCAACAACTGACACTGGCTTGCCCTTCGTTTCCAATTTGTGAATTTCTCCCGTCACTTTTGACTGGAAATCTGAAACTTCTTGAAACTAACTTAAGTGAAGTAACTGAATGAAAGTTCAGATACTTAAATCCTTTGGCACCTTCCCTAGTCATTTTAAAAATAAAATTTATTTATTTCCCTTGGCTGTTCATGGAGAAGGGTATGGGTACAGTACAGTATTGAATCATGGCCCTGATCCTGGTCAATGGTGATGTACAGTACCAGTCTAAACTAAGCTTGTGGAGAGGCTGCTGTCCTTGTCTTTTGCTGGAAGAAGAATCTAAGTTAGGATACCTTACCTTCTTCCTTACGTTATTGCAGTTGCAGTGAGTGGCGGGGGAACTGACGGAACTCGGGACTCCGTCTTTTCCTGCAGAAAATGCATCAAACAATCCTACTATTCAAACAACTGAAAGTAAAGTAAGTGCCACCTGTGGCTGGCTGGCAGGTTTGTCAGTGACTTCCCGTACCTTTAGCAATGAAATTACGTTTCATTGGTTCAAAAGAAAACCCCTAAAAAAACCCACTGAAAGCGCTTCAGTTAATAAGTTAATATAGCCTGCCGGCTGTGTAAGCTAAGTTGAGTTTTAATGAACTTAAGCTGAAGACCTGACTGACTGACTGATCTGGTTGGAAGTCTCATCACTTGGTCACCTGGACGTACTGGAGTCACTGGACCTGACCTCCACTGACAGGCCGTCCGGAGGGTCTTGACTGACTCTTGAGATTGGGGAACACTGGCTGCAGTTGCGTGCCAGGAATTGAAAGAGTGAGGGACTGAGGACGTTCTCCACTTCAGTTCAGTTCAGTTCAGTTCTCCTGGCCACATGACGTCCATCCTTTTCTTTTGTTTTCTTTTGGGGGGGGACACAAATGGAGAAAAAAAAAATTTCATTGCAGGGATAACTGAAAGGACAAACAAAACAAACCCCAGCCGAGTATAAGGTAGACCAACCTATTACCACCCTGATTCACAATCTGAGTATATTAGGACCAACTCTAGGAGGGGCACATATTTTCCAGAGGTGTGCACATGTTTCACAAATCAACCCCAAGTGGAATTATAATTTTCTGATGGAAATTGTAATTTCTATGAATTTCTAAAGTCGTCTGCCCTAAATTACAAAACCACCACTAGACTAGAGTCATAAATGTCCTATCCTAAACCTATAACCGCCATTACATGTACCTATTAGCACTGGAGTATCTACCAATCAAAGGTTGACACATTATCCAAGTTGGAATCAATGCACTAAAATTGTCAGAATAGTGAATGGATTTGGGTGAGTTTTATCTTGGAGATGGGGCCAAAAATAGGATGGTGGTTATAGGAAGCTGGCATAAATGGGTTGGTCTACCTTATATGAAGGACGTTAAATCCTCCATTCAAACTGGGCCTTGTAGGGGCAAATTTACCTTGGAGAAAATGTAGGAGTTTTTTTAATTTTTTGCACATTATTTTCTTTTGCAAATTCTGAATTCATATTTGCAATCAAAGAACCCAAATTCGTTCGGAGAGGCTTTGTTGATACCATAGACATGGCTTAAAATAGGGAGAATTTTTTACTTTTACACCAAGATAACCCACAAAATTACTGTGTGGCGCCTAGTTCAAATAGAGGATTTAACGTCCTTCAATATAACAACTTGGACAAAGGGTCAAACAATATGACATTGTTTTTTGCAATTTTTATCAAGTGCCAAAGTGGCAATGTATATTAGTGAGTGGTGCTCCAAATGTCAACATTCATCCACATATTGGATAGAAAATATCACATTGGCACATATCACACATTACCCATAATTTTGTTATCATCCACAATCTAGTGATTTCATCAAAGAATTTTTTTAATTTGAAGTTTTCTAGTGAAAAACTTCACGGTTTGTTACCAATTTTTTAGCAAAATTTTTCTTTATGGTGAAATTTGGCATTGTTTTGCCCCCCCCCCCCCCCCCAAGGCCTTGGGTCAAAGAAGAAAGGTAACAATGAAAGAATGGCAAGAGAGGCCTACACTAAGGCCTAGGCAAGGCAACCTCTCCTTGCCATCCATCCTTTTTAGCATCAATTGTATTGTAATAGCAATAAGGTAGGATGGACTACGACTAGACACTTAGGGCTACTTCACACTACGGTAGAAGGTCAAGAGTCCATTGGTTTTAGCCAATCATATTTCAAAAACTGAAGATTTTGGCCCTTGACCCTTCACACAAGAAACATGGTCCAAAATCTATCACCCATTTGGCTACCTACATGGTAGCCAAATGCTTGCATGAAGACAGACTTTGTATTAGAGTTTGGGTCTCCATTTCTAGCCAACCCAAACTTTGATTGAGAGTCCATCAAGCTAACAAAAATTCAAAATAAATTAAGATCTTTGTCCATAAATTGGGCTAGAAGGATCGTTGCAGTGGTAGATAGAACGCTCCTACCTTTTTGTTATTGGGGTTTGAAACTTAGTCTCCAACATTACAATGGGGAGTCTCTAAAACCATGCATCCCCGGTCTTGTTCTTGGTGCAATTGGAAAGCTCTTTGTGAGGAGGGGTGCATAAGCTTTCCATTTTGTGGCATTCCAACTCACAATACATAAGTTATTGAAGTTTGAAGTTCTTATGAATTAGAAAATTATTACTTTTTATTTTATTTTATATAATATTAAGGCTACAGCACAGGGCCATACTAGTCTGACTAGTGTTTCTGAAGTCCAACTAAGTTGTCTTTTGCAGAACCTTCAGAGCAGCAAGTCATAGAGGTGCTCAATCCGGACCAGGAGGACATTCAAGTCAAACTTTTCGACCCTTGCAAACAAGTTTGGCTTTCAAAATTGCTCAACTTAGAAGACACTGCACTGAAGCCACAATTTGCTATGAAACAAGCACATGCAGTAGAATTAATAAGGAGCACTCTCTAAAGTAATAAACCTCTCTAAGAGCAGCTCCAATGCACACACTGCTACAAGCACAGTATCCAAATTTTGAAGAGGAGGTAGGCGGACCTCATTCCGTGCCGGCAACTTTAAAAAAAAATTGCCCCAATGCAAAGTTAGCAATTCAAACCGCAAATGAACCTTTATCGCATTATAAAAAGAAAGAGAAAGAAGATTCTACATTAAATATAGATTTTCATGCAAAATAGGAGAGCTCAAATTTATTAGCACGCAAAACAAGGTCAAGAAGGGATGACATTGTTGACTTTGGCTTTAGTGTGCCACCTCGTGGGCTCTTCATATTTCTTCAAAATGCCAAACAGGGGATGGATAATGATGGGCCTAGGAATAATTAGTGACCAATGCCGGTTGCATTGGGGCGTGTTTTTTTAGTTCCCTTTGTCATCGAAACTTGGCATATGTGTTTCTATCCAACATTGGAGATGCTCTAAAGTAATATTGATTACCTATCCCAACCTGATTCATATACAAATGTCATGAATGCAAATGACCCTCACTAATGTAACATACCCCTCCAATGTAGCAATGTGTTTGACTAGTCTCAGACTAGCATGTAGTAGAAGTTCTATTGTACAATTATTTGTTTGATAAACCACATTGTAATGGGTCACTTGTTTGAAACCTCAAATTTATACCATTTTTAACCCTGAAGGACTAAGGGTTTTTTCAAGGAGACATTGTCAAAAACTACAACCTTTTGGTATCTTATTAAAAAATGAAAATATAATTTTTTTTGGAAAATTCATCCATGCAAAACTGAAATAAATTATTTTATCAATGTGTGAAAAAAATTTCAGCCCCTTTGACTACATGGATTGAAAGATTATAATGTTTGAAGTGGGAAAAAAACTTTTTTTTCATTCCTGCAAAACAGGGGCAGCAGACTTTGGGCCCTTTTGGAGTAAAATTTTTGCTCTACATGAAAATGAGGATTTTGACCATTCCAAAGTACATGATGTTAGGTTCACTCATGAAAAATTTTTAGAAGCAAATATGCAGTCTAACTTACTCTAAATCACCTTGCAATGCAAGGACACAGGGCTGGTTTATACTTGGGACCAAATTGAAAGCTGTCCAGAACTCTCCAAGTTTGAGTCAACAGGGTCCCTCATTTCTCCAAATCCGGCCCAAGAGCTTTATACTTGGGGCTGGCCAAAACTACAACTCATCCTATGTGTCACCTTAGGTGGCATGGTTTTGGTGCCAAACCATTGGGCCCCAAGGGAGCAATCGGAATGAGGTTTTGGGTGGCCCAAACTCCCATCTAGGGCCGCATTGGGTCCGGATTGGTCTCCTCCATTGGATTGTACAAATCTCCACCTTATACCAATGCAAAGTCTCTAGTTTTCTTTTTTGGTACATGAGCTCGAGAAACTTCCTCCCATTTGTATTGTTGTATTTTTTTAATTTTAATTTTATTCTTGAAACACATGAAGTGTTTCCATTGCAATAGGGGGGGTTGTTGAATTTTTAAGAGCACGGGGGGGCTGAGTCGAAGAAGCTTGCATGGAAGTTTGTTATATGTTTAATGTTTAATTTAAGCTTAATGTTATGTACAATTGCTTTGACCGATATGCAATGTTTATTTGGTTTGAGTGACATGTTTATTTGCTCTGATTAACATGTGATGTTTTAATTTAAATTATTAACATTTTATAAATTAAATTAAAGTTAAAATTAATTATCATAAATAATAAATATTTAAAAATAATAATATTATTAATAAAACTTCATACAATAACTTAATAGTTCTACTATATGTTTCTTTTATTGGTATATTAAAGACCTTTTACATTACCAAAGTAGATTTTAGCCCCTTGGTTGATTAGTTTTTACAATTAAACTAGCTTCCTAGTTAATTTTTTCAATTAATTTATCATTTCTAATGACATATACTTGAAAAAGAGTATGATTAGGAAAGATTATGGTACCAGAAATAACATGTATGGTTTACATTTATCATTGAATTCATTCAAGTTCTCATAATAAAAAATACAATAAAAAGAAATGGAAATTATAGATTTACAAAAGAGATAAAAAAAAAAGAGAGAGATTTTCTCAAATTATGTTTTTAGTTGTGTGATTATTTTCACCCCCCTATAGTGACAAGACGAAAATTATTTCTCTCTTGAAATTCGTGAAATCCTCATGAAAATCAATGTCAACTCTAGATTCAACATCAAGTGAAAGTAAAATATTCAAAAGAAGTAAAAAATCTCCTTCTTTTCCAAGAGCACATGAATTGAAAATTGGGCCTTAGAATCCAACCCAAGGGCTTTACATTAATTGGGGCTGGATGGAAAAATGGGGCTAGATTGAAGGCAAATCCAACCTTAGGCTTAGTATAAACTTGGCCTTAAGTAAATTGGCAATACACTACTCATTTTTTGATGATTTGTTGTGCAATGACAAAAAAAATATTATTTGAAATCTGAAAGGTGAAAATTTAGAGACAAACATTTGTAATGTGTGGAAAAAATTTCAAGAATTTTAACTTTGCATATTGCAAGATAATAGGACTTGAAGTTAGAAGAAAAGTTAGTTTTTCTTGAAATTGCTCCAATGTAGCTAACAAAGTTTGACTCCTCTTAGAATGTGATTTGAGGACTAATTTTTTTTTGACAATTGTATGCCATATTTCATTAGTTATGTACATGCCAAATCTCAAAAGTTGAAGAACTTTTTTACAAAAGATTTCCCAAAGGTTCTAAAATTGCTAGAGTTGCCCGAAAAGTTTAGGGCATCATAACTTTAGATTTGGGCACCCGATTAGGAAAAACAATTCGTTTTTCAACATAGAGGAGTATGTTTCCACATTCTGTTCAATTTTCATGAACATCCGACCAAAAATTACTTTACCCGAGATTTCTTGCATAAGTTGATTGGACACTTGATCCTATAGGGGTTAGTTCTATGAACTTTGTGCTCATGAATTTCACAATTTGGGTTCCATATTGAAACATTGTATCAATTTCTCAAACATGACCCCCTCAAGTACATTCTGATATTTCAGCAATGAGCATTGTCTGGATTGGTTACAGTGCTTTTCATTCCATAAATCTGTAGATACTGTATGATGGTAGTATACCAGAAAGTGGTCATATTCTCATCTTGATTCTTAATAGAAGAGTGACTTCGAATAATGATTCTTCAAGTAAATGGCCCTAATTGTGACTTGTTTCTAAAATCATTTAAGATATATTATTGCTTAACCCTTTGAGGGGAAACTTAGCTCGAGGGGCTTGGCTTCGAAAGAATCTTAAGGCAAGTGTACCTAATTGTGACTTGTTTTTAAAATCAATTCTTGGAGATAATTGCTTAACCCCTAAAGTTTCTTGACTACTTGGTTACCAAAGACACACCAAAATTGCCATTTCTAGTACAAGTAAATTTTTTTGGAAAGAAAACATTTTTGGACACATATAACCATAAGATCTTATTGCAAGATGGTTTGAGAAGATGTGGAATTTTTTAAAGAAATTTTCACCATGTGGATTGCAAGATATTAGCATTTGAAGTGACAAGAATCCTTTTTTTGGCCCTGTGAAAAAAAGGGTAGTTGCACTCTACAAGGTCACATTTGTTTGTTTAAGCGTTCAAAATGGTACTGCTTCATTGGATTCATTCTTCAAAGAAAGTTGACTACATGCTTGAAAAAATTCAGATAATTTGGAATTGTACAAGTGTACAACATATAGGAAAATAATAGTAAGTAGAAAGAAGTAGAGAATGAATCAAAATACTAAATTGTTAAAAAATTCTTATGAAATTGAAAAATACCAATCCCAATGGTTGTAATGTTTTGATTAACAATCTATATCATATGATTTTATTTTTTTTCAAAAAATATTGAAAATTGAGTTAAATAAAGGACTTCAAAGTTTGTTTTAGAGTAGAGATTCCATAGCTGCCCGCAAACTAAAAGTCCTCATAACTTTCATTTCATTGATCAAAATGGAATGATTAAAAGCTCTCCCCATATACATAAATCTAGATTCTAGAAAACCAATTTCAAATTTTTATTTGTGAAGAAAGTGATTTTTTCTAATATGCTTGGGCCACCCAAGTTGAAAAACAAACAATGTTTTCTATCATAACTTTTCACTTTTATACTCAAATCAAATGAAATTTAGCACCCATGGAAGATATTTTTTGTTCACACCTTGTAAAAAAACCTCATCCTAAAAAAGTCAAATCTTTGCTCACATGTACTTGCCTAAAAAAGTTATGTTGTTATGTTGCTAAAAACACAATGCCAACCCTTTAGGATTTAACCCTTTCAAGTGAAATCTAGCTCAAGGTGTTTGGTTTTCAAAAAAACTTCTCAATAGCATCTCCAATGCTTACCTACATACCAACATCTTCATATCATTCTTGTTGTATCCAAGAGATGCATCTATCATATTAAGTTTTGGATTCCAAATCATGATTTGAAAATGTGATTCTTGCACCCATGGGAAAGTTTATCATAATTTTTTAATACAAATAGAACCTCTCTTAGTGCATAGTGCCAGGACATTGTACTAACTACTAAGAGAGTTTTATGCATTTCAAGAGGCCACATTTAGCTTTCCATCTTGAATCACATGCAGGTCAACCTATTGTCTACAAATTCTCTTTTTTGCATATTATGCATTAAGAAAGGTTCAACCTATAATAGCTTTGAGTTTGTCCATTAGCTTGACGAAGACTGAATCTCATTGTTAATTGGTCTTTTGAGCAAGGTTCATGATACCTATATCATAAAGATTCTAAACTCCCATTTTGGGCATCTTTTCTAGGACCCAAAATGTCCTTCAAGGATAAATATTTGGATTAGTCTCGAGACATGAGTACCTAGGATAAATTTTAGCATATGTGTTTTGGGTACATTGAAAATATATAGTTAATTTATAGAATGTCCAAAACAATGCATGCTAAGAAAATTTGGAATCTCCTTTTTAATTCATATAGAATTTAGAGAATTTCATAATAAGATTGATGTTCAAATACTTATTCTAAAATTTTTAGGTGTAGTACTATATTAATGTACCTTCCAAATTGTTGGTATTATACCATTGATAAGGTGGGATTATTTTAAAAAACATACAAGATGCATGAATCCAAATAATACTAAGGTGGATGATTGCAAGAAACAATTGTCCTATTCTTTGTCCCCTTGCCCTTGGAAGGGTGTTTTTTTGCTCATAACTTTTACATTGTTTGTTTGTTTAGCATGAAATTTGGATAGAAGGTACATGCGGTAGTTTCAAACATTGAGTAATTTTTTCAAATTTTTCAAAATTATTTACTGTTTTTAATGTGCCCCCGATTGGATATCTACCTTGACAATTTTGGAGTTTTTTAGGCCTATTTTTGACCCAAAAATGTGAATTTGAAGCCACAAATTGGACATGTTGGAGGTTTACTAACATTACAAAGACTAACTATGAGTTTTTATGAAAATAGAAACATGTTGGTTGCACACATGGGGTCAAAGTGACCTTCCTTTGTGCAAAGGCTATGAAGAGGGGAAAAAAATTCTACAAGAATTTTTTGGTGCAATGCAAGTGCAATCTTCTATAGAAAAATGGCTTTTTCTATGGAATTTTTTTTGAATCACTAAAAATGAAAAGGTCTACATACCCCAATTTTGCTATTTTTTGCTCCCAATGGCTTTTGTAGTTTCCCACTATAGTCTATAGTATTACATAATACTACATAGTACAAAAATGACGATTTAGATTTGCAAGCACCTCAAATGGATAGTTTAGAATTGAAGAGCACTTTTGATACACAATATTGATAGTTTTGTAGGGGTATTGTTAGTCCTACAGCCCAAAACTTGAAGTGTTTCTTGCAATCACCTAGGTACAAATACTCATTCCTAACCTTGTACTTTAAATCAATCTAAAAAGTATGTTAGTATGAGTAGTTCAAATTGTGCAAATTGCATACATGAATGCAAAAAATGATTTGGGTTGTACCATCTACTTGAACTTCAAAAATTTGTAGTTTATTCATAAAAATTCACAAAATATTCAAGATTTTCAATTTTCAAGTGTAGTACAAATAGTCAAAGTCTTCATTTCATCCCCAAAATATGTGGGATTGCTTGAAGTATTGGTTACAGGTACTTCTACCTTAACTCCATCCATGTAGAGGGAGGGTTGTCAAGATCTACTAGTACAAATAGGGTACAAATTCATTTTAATATTTTTTTTTTAATATTTTTTCTATTTGTTGTACATAAATTTTTAGGAATGGTTGTTTTGAAATTCCTAGCTCAAATCATTATCTTGGTGATTAATTGTGAGACAAGGATGTCTTTGTCAAACTTAGATTGTTGTAAATAGACTTATTGATATAAGATAGGGACACCCAAATGCGTGCGGTGCCTAATTGTGACACTTGATGAAATGATTCAACAATATACATCTCCTAAATTTATATGTATTTATTTTTAAGAAACTATTTTAGAACATCTAAGGTGAAGGCACCTATAATCAATCAAATAAGGAATTTTGGACATGATCTGGAGTAGTGTAAGATGAAGCAAATATTTTCAAAGGTGCAACTACAAGAATGATGGAGATTGTAAAAACTTTGGTATTTTTATCACTTGAATTGAATTCACTATGAATTTTAAAGCCAAAAGTTGGTTTGGACCCATGTCCAATGTCTAGAGTCTTCTAAAACCGCTCATTTAGAATCATTCAACGTGAAGGACATGTGTCATGTCACTTTGGTATCTAAACATGCCGTGGCATGCAAGATGAGGGACATGTCTGTTATTTTTTGAAAAATGGAAAGAGTCCCAACCTCTCTTGAATTTGAGACACCCTATCAATTACCAATGGGGCACCGGTTAGTAATGGGTGCCTTCACCTTACTAAAACAACTTTGATTCTTCATAACTTTCTATTGTATCAACACAATGTGTTCCTTGGTGCATTGAATTAAATCTCCTATAACAAGCCAATGAAAAATTAAATTCTAAATGATAACTTTTAGGTGGGAACTGATTTAGCTTGTTTTGGTAGTGACTTTTGGGATTTTTGTATTAACATATATAGAGTCTACTTTGTCAATGTTGCCTTTTTAGGAACCTTGACTAAAATAGTGAAATGAAACCATGACAAAAATAGTGGAATGAAGTCAAGAAGAAAATGGTGGAATGAAGCTAAGACAAAAATAATAGAATTTCAAAATCACAAGACTAAATTGAAGTCCATAGTTTCTATTCAATTGAGGGAGTTCAAAAGATTTTGAAAGGACCAATGGGAACCTTTGAGATTCAATTAATTTATGAAACAAATGCTGAAAATTTTGGAATAAAATAAAATAAAAGAGTTCAAAGGTTTGTTAGCCAACCAGTTGGATTTTTGTATTAATAACAACTTAAAACCAGGTGGTTTGAAGCCAAAATAGAAATAATGGAATTTCAAAAAAATATAAAAATTGATACACAGTTAGAATCTTTGGGGATTTGGGTTTGACAAATATAGTGTTCCAACATTGGATATTGGTCAATATACACCTTCAAAGTTTAGCATATAGGGTAGGAGGCTCAAAATCCGTTCAAGCTCTAAAACCACCTACCTCTTCAAATGTACATTATTTGTACATGGGATTTTTTCATCTTTACACAGATGTACCAACAATTTACATTTGAGGAGGAGGGCGGTTTTTGAACCCTATGCCATTTCGACTTCAAAAATTCATAACTAATTCTAGAAAGCTCCAAAAAAATATGAAACGACTTGGGTTAGATGCCAATTCCTCTTGTCTTTCAAAGAAAATTTATTGAAAAATATTTCAAGAAGTTTCGCCTCCCTAAAATTCAGTTTCAACTCTTAGATAGGCGTTTTATCAACCTCCTAACTTATACCGAAATCACATTTGCCAAGACTTCCATGTCAACTCAATTTTTGAGACTTTTCATCCTCAAAGGGTGATCTCATAATTGCATTTCTATTCATTGTTTCTATCTATTTTACTATTCATGGTAATTTTAATGTGAAATTTTCACAACTAATAGAAGACAAGTAATCACATCTCAACTCTCAAGAAAATAAAAATAGAAGATTAGTATTTTGTGGTTGTAAATTCATTTTTCCAAATTGTTTTGTTTCATCTTTCAGAAAAATTTATATATTTTAAGTAGAATTACAATCGATTAGTTGAAGAGTATCAATAAAAATTTGATTTCTAGTGGAAATCTAATGCTTTCCAAGCTTCAATATATGTGTGAAAATTCCCATTGTTAAGGTCTCTTGACTCCAAAACAAGGTCTCAAAATCTTAAGTTGGGCATCATTGTAAGTATGGGGGGCAAAACTTGAGTATAAAATTTCTCAAATTTAATAATAGAAAGATTCTACAATAGAAAAAAATGGCATTTTAGAATTTCACTACTTTAGATTATGTAATTTGAATTGTCAAGCTCTATGAGCAGTTCATTTTGGAAGATTTCTCTAAAGATTTTAGACAATGTCATTAGGGTAGGTGACCTCACCAATGTCCAAGACTTCATTACATTTAGTCCTCTTTAATTTGACTCTCTTTACGAAGACATTCTCGAATATCTTGCACACTTGCCATAAAATCATTGACATACTTGTTTGTCATTCAAACTATTTGACCTACATGATGATGGCCTCCTAAACAATTGGATTAAGGGGATTAGAGTATAAGCCTCCATTTCAAGTTCTATATGGATATGATAGGAAAGACTATAGTAGTCTAGCCAATCCTTCTTGAATCTAAAGGAAAAAGCTAGGAAATTTAGATTGGAACAAACAACTAGCCCAAAGTGAGTTTTGTTGGATCTCTTTGTGAAATTTGAAGTTTGGAGTGCCAATACTAATTCGTGGAAATTTTCTTGTCATATCTTCTTTATTTTGGACCAAGCTTCATCTACTTGTCCAAAGCATCTAACTAGACTCTTTGATCATTTTTTGTGTGATTCAATTAGTATACTAATATATGTTGTATCCATGTATTCTAGTTCCCTTCCAATTTTTTTAAATCTACACATCTCAAGTTGTGTGCAAATTCAATTGGATGATTTTCACTTGTCAAGTTAGGAATACATGTGCATCACTTAGAAGCCCATTTGTCTCCTAAAAGAGGGCAATTGCAATTAGAAAGGGTTGAGTCTTTAAGAAAAAAAATTAGCTATGTTGATTTACATTCCACTTTGATTGAGTAAACGAAATGAATGTCAATTTCAGTAGATGCGAGAAATTTGAATATAGTATTAGATTCCAACTTATGTCTCAATTGGATTCTTATAATGTCATACAAACTATATAAATGGATACCAACTTGTTATAAGGTTGTATAATCTAAATCAAGCAAATCTATGTAACAATCATTATTAGTCAATGAGTTTTGATTTTATCCACATATAAATAAATTGAATCTAAATTAAAATAAAGGCCAAAAATGAAATTTGAATATATGTCATGGTTACCAATAATCGCCACAAGAACACAACATCCTTGAAGTGGTGAAAGCAATAAGTATCCCTTGAATGATATGATTTTTCATTTAGTCATTTTAGAGATAAACTTGGTTGTAGTATGACAATTAGAGTGCACCCAAAGGTTCTAGTGTATACAAATTAGTTGTCTATTAGGTGACTAATAGTTCATAAGCAATAGCCAACTTCACACTATGAGAGCAAAGAGCTAGTCATTAGTTGTTTTTCAAGCTTCTAGAAGACCATTCCAGGTCTGTTCCTCGTTCTATGAATGAGCCAATGTTGTATAGATTCAGAATTCAATTAAAAATTAAAAATTCAATATTTTTAAAAATAAGAAAAAACATTATCTGGCACAGTTGTCTTCTGACCACATTAGATAGCTAAAGTGGTAGAGTTCCTACGATCTCCACAATCCAAGAACTTGAGGTCTTCTAGAGGCCTGAAAATCATCTAACGTCTTTGTTCTCCTCATTAGTATTTTGCAATACTGTACTAGATAAGTAATCAGATTTTAGCCTACAACCTTAATTTCTTTGGACAATTATCTATTAATTTCAACATATATCTAATTTTCTTATTGGTGAGACAAAGGTATAAATCTTGTTATCAACTTTGATCCACTATAGTTTCTTGTGTATAATTCTTTCTTTCATCATAATGTGTATCAGTGGTACCTTCTCCCACATTCCAACTAAGGTATACATATTGGAAAGAAAAATGTATGTAAAGGACTCTTGAGTTCTAAATTGAGAAGTTTTTTGTGGGCAAGTTTGATTAACTCCACATTACCATAAATTCTACTAACACATCTATTAATGCTCTCTAAAGTTTCCCCTTTTAGTTCAACTAGTTTATTAGAAATGAAATGTATAGCTTCCTCCAATTGCCCTACCAACCAAGGAGATCCACCATACTCATATTGTTGGATGCTTGAAATGTATAGTAACTACACCTAATAACTCTATGGTATGATCAAGGTGCTCTACAAAAAGAATAACAATTTTTGCACATTGTTGAAGGACTATAAATCAAAATGCAAGTGGTTCCATAATTTTTGGACACATTATGAATTAGTTACAAATTTTCAAAGTTGCAAGGTGAATGGTTCTAAAAGTGTCATGTAGGTGATGCCCAAATCCATTTGATGCACAACAAGAAATCAAACTAGTAGAATTGAAACAAGTCATATAGAAGAAAGTTCAAATATCAAAAAGTACACCTAAGAAGATCTATTGTCTTATTTTTAGGCATTCATTGTACAAGAATAGATAGTCATTGTTCCGCAAAACACTTTAATATTTACCTAACCCCAAATCAACCACTTGTATGGTTGCCACCTCCACAATACTAACAATAGAGCTACACAATACTAAAAATGGCCCACAACTCCACTTCACTTGTAATGTACACCATTTTGGGTATCCTCCCTATTTAGTTTCCCGTCAAAGATAGGGGTTGATTTTGAAGAGTAGTCCATTCTAGGTGTAGTTCCCTTACTCCTATTTTTTGCCTACTTGCAAACCAAATTTTTAGGTGAATTGATCATCCATCACCCTCCTACTTTGAACTTGATTAGACAACCAATGCAGCTATTCAAGGGTGCTACTATTTTGACAACACTTTTATGATGCTTCAAGGTTTCAAAGGTATTTTTCCCTATGAAGTCTACAACTAGTTGGAAGAGTTTACTTCGTGATACATCTGAAAATTTATAACATATTCTCCAAGCAACAAACAATCCAGGTTGTACTTGCAACATCTTTTACTACAATTTGCTAATTTTGTTGAACAAAATTTCACCATGTGGCCACACAGAAGGCACTAGACACAGATATTGACAATTCAAGGTGCCACTAACTTACCTTAACCAACCCATCTCTGAAAGTTTCACAAAATAGAGTAATTAAAAAAACTGTGAGAGAACACATCTAATTAGACATCTCGGGATTGGACACCTTCCACATGTCAACTACTGAACATAAGAGGGAGAAGCCTATTTGTACCCCGACACAGTGCAATTAGAGAGGGTTTAGTGAGACTTAAAAATTCAGTCATACAATTCAGATACCCTTAGCACGTGTTATGAACTGGGAAAGTACGACGAGATGGACACTTTGAGCCGAAGAAATTCCCTAACCATGGAATCTGTACACCATACATCTACAGTCCAATTTGTCCAACTGAGCAACTAATGACGGTCAGCAGTCAACTTGAGATTCGAAGCCATGCAAGGATAAGGATTGACAACTATCTCTCTTCATATGCCGTCACAGTTTCTATGTGTCTTAAAGTCCAGGGACCCATGCCAGAAAGAGAGGCAACTGAACCCTTGACGTAGAAAAACATCAAAAGTAGCACCGTCAAGTCTCCCGAACAAGAGGCGGGCGCCGAGAAGTTTCCGACGTGCCAATTACTGAGACAAAATCAGAAGCAAAATTGAAGTGCGCTCCATAATGCCTCTGAGCCTTCTCTTTCTTCAATGCCTCGGCTTCCCCCCATCTTGCAACAGATGCATAAGTACACATAATTAGAATCGTGCAACATATTTCATAGCCATGAACGGAAACGAAGAAGTTGAAGCAGAGGATACTAAAAATGTTATGGACCTAATCCTGTCTCCTCTATTGAACCCTGTTATAACAGCAACTCATCTATTCTTGCACTTATTAGCAAGTGATGTAAGCATGACTTCACTAAAGTACATGGCCACTCATCTTGAATGGAAAATGGGATTGCCTACAGCTACTTCCAACAGTCTACAACCTCGAAATTCAAAAATGCATAAGAAATTTACAAAATCGAGATAAGATTTGATTTGTCCGTTCTATCCAAAGTGACCTCTCCATAGCTCTATGAATCTCCCCAAAATCACACTCCATTATATGTTAAAATGCATTAAAAAAATGACGGAAATAGAATCATCTACTTTAGTCCCTAGCAGTTGAGCTGGATGGGCTGGTCCAGGCAACTAATGCCAAAGTCTTGGGGTCAGAAAATTCCAAAAGATTGTGAGTCATATACCTCCAATTTGTCATCTTCAAATACAAGTCACAGGAAGAATTTGAGTCTTGTAAAAGGCATAAGACTGTCCTGAGTGCCATGAAGTTTCTCCCGCTGGTCATAGACAGTATTCTGAAATTCCAAATAAAATAATATATTCGGCAAATAAGTGCTGAATCTGCTACGGTAATCAGCCAATGTTGCTCAAAACACAAAGAAGAGGAAGTCGAGAGTTTGGCGTCTCCTCAAGGGATATGCAGTGATTCGGTACTGAAAACCGTCGGCTGAGGCATAACCGTCCTCCTTGCAATGCCCTCTCACATCTTTTATTGACCTGACACTCCTCTTTATGAAGTGCTGACTCAGCTTAAGTGATTCCTGGTACTATCTTCTGACCGCCTGCTGGTTCGAGCCTTCAAACTTTCAGAGTCTCCAGAATACCGACTACCCCTGGGAGTTCTGGGAGTGTTCCCGTGTCTATTATAACCACTGTCATGAGAGTCACCACCGTCGGGACTCTCTGCCTCGTAATTTTCCGACTGTCGGTCTAATCTATTTTGGTAATCTTTTCTGATATTCCACAAAACCTCCTTCGCCTCGCTCATGTTGGGACGGTCAACCTTGGTAGGTGCAGAGCAAGAAAACGCAAGTTCAAATATACGCTCCAAAATCACCAGATCCGCCGATGCTAAATGAATCATTGGATCGATAATGTGCTTCAGACGTCCTTCCACAAATTGCTTAAATGCCTGGAAATCAACAAATTACAATCTCAGAGATGAAACCAGGAAGAAAATTCCACCCAAAAGAACTAAAGACAAAAACCTTCAACCAGCTGACAAGGGCAGTCTTACAGAGGCCACATCGTTCTTAATCCCTATAGCAAAAAGTGATCGCCCCCATATCTATTGGAGTAGTTTAACCCCGAGTTTAAATAAATCATTTCCCAAAATGATGACATGACGTTTCGTCAGCAGTTCCGTTCATCATTGTTCATGTCATGAAGACTTCAAAACATCCAGAAATTACGAAACTACCAAGTGAAGCAGCGAAAGAGAACTTACCCATCTTACAGTCACACGCTCATTACTGGTACGTCCCAATTCTATAGGGCGTCTCCCAGTGAAAAGCTCTACCAACAATATTCCAAAAGAATACACATCACTTTTCACATTCAGTTGATACGTTGTCAAATACTCCGGGTCCAGATAACCTGCAGTTCCCTTGACTTGAGTGGAAACGTGAGTAGCACCAGCATCTCCAGATGGACCCGCTCGAGAAAATCCAAAATCCGCCACCTTCGCGCGAAAGGTGTCAGTGATCAAGATGTTGGAAGATTTGACATCTCTATGAATTATGGGTCTGTCTGCAATGATCAAAGCAAAGCAAATGGGTATAAATGATAAATACTAACAAGATAATAAGAGGTAAACCTTATCTGTAATTCAATGCTCAACTGCAAGGATTTACTCATAAACGGACTAAGATCTAATTAGCAAATGCCCCAACTAAAGTACCAGTGTAGTAATGAAGATAGGTAAGAGCTTGAGCAACATCGATAGCAATGTTCAAACGCTTGCTCATGTCCAGAACGACCCCGTAAGGAACACCTGCACAAACTCACACACTACCCCTTGTCAATAAAAATTCAAGCTATGAAGACAAGTTGGACAATTCCATATGGACAACCTCCAGCTAAAAAACATATAGAATGAATATCTGAAGTTGGCCACAAATGAGTAAAATACCCTAATAAAGAAAAAAGAAGAACCGGTAGCATTCAGATAGGGAACAACCCCCCCAACCCCTCCTCTTCAGAAATCACCATGCTTCAGGATATATCAATCATCCCATTTGTCTAAAAGCTTTCACAGCTACCTTAAGCTCCAGAAGAGCACATTCCTATGCATTCCTACAGGTTGCAATGAATCTGTCAAACATTAGATTAGATGCTAGCCTAGATCATTCCTGATAAGCGCCCTCGAAACTACTTCTACGAAGATCATTTAATATTGGTTCAATATATCTCAAGGCTGTACCATCAAGATGCTGCCTCAAATTCCCATTTGTCACATACTCAGTCACAAGAATCCGCTCGTTTTTCTCCTCCAAGAACCCCAACAGCCTCACCAAGTTCAAGTGCTCCACTTGAGACAGCATATCAACTTCAGTCTGAAACTCCTTGGAGACTCTTTTCTCAAATGCATCCTGTCACCGACACAGGTGTCAGTACCTCGATAATCCCACTCATCGGATGACATGAAACACGCACATACACATACTGAAGCTCACTTATAATAATGATTTGAAACACATTATAAAAACTCGCATCACCTTCTTGGCTCGCTTAATAGCAACAGTGGTGCCGTCCCGGAGCTTCCCTTGGTACACTGTTCCAAAACCTCCTTGTCCAATCTTGTGACTTTCCGAAAAGTTACCTGTGATTTTGTTCAGTTCAGCAATAGTAAACTTCAAGGCACCGCCAGGTCTTCCTGGCTGCAACGCATGATTAGGAGAGAACGGAATATTGGGTTGACTGCTATATGGGTTCCCTGCAGACATCCCTGCAGACATCCTCTCTTGCGAAGAAGGCACGCCTGCCAAAGCAAAGAGTCTAGATCAGCCCACAGATACAAATCCGGCCTTAACAAACATAATACACAAGTACGTGAAAGCTAGACAGTAATCTCATTCAGAGCGAAGATCATATTCAAAGAACAATAAGCTGCAAGCTTTCTTGAATATTGGACATAATTGGCTTGTTGCTATTGTAAAATGCAGGTACAGATGTTAACAGCGCAAGTTTCGACCTATAACACAATACTACCGACACTAAAAATCTCAAAGAATAACACAAACACACAGTTCGAAGAGCTAACATGAACATAGTTGCATATATAACCGCCAAACACAGTCATTGACATAACCATGCAGTGTAGTTCAGGTTGCAAAATATAGAAAAACAAGACACCGGAATCCATCAATAAAATGACTTCGATCCTGGGGCGTAATTGTCTTGATTCTAATATTAATGCAGACGTTCACACCGGAGAAAAATTTTGACCTACAAAACCATTCTACCGACACTCAAAATCTCAACTCTCAAACTCCAACTATCAAAACCACACACTCGCACCAACATGAACATAGTTGCATGAACAACCATCTCCCACAGCCATTTCCATACCCATGCCGCTCAGTTTTAGGTTGTTAAAAGGAAGGAAAAAAACAAAAGACACCTAATTCCAACCCCCACTTCTTCTTCCAACTTGACAAATAGCACAAGCTAAGACGATCAGATCCATGGCAAAACAAACAAGCTAAATTTGTTTTTAGAAGGTGAAAAAAATACTCGCCTGAATGATTCACCACCTTGTTGTTGCCGAACTTCGAGTCCTCATGGCGCTTCCTCCGTAAGCACGGTATGCAATCCATCGGAAACTACGAAGATTCCCAAATCTCGCAACGCCAGTCGATCCTCCAAAACAAAACAAAACTCACCACTCAATCAACCACACCCTATTGCGACGGGCGCCTTCCGTCTCACACTCTCTCACTCTCTCACTCTCTCTCCACCCAAAAGAACCAAATCCAGACACCGCCAGTGGTCGATTCCCCAAACCCACCTCGCACTACCCCAGCCAACACCCCCTGTGCACCCGTGGCCCCCGCCGTGACGAATCCAAGCCCAAATCGTACAAACCTAAGTCGGTAGCAAGCGGGATTAGCGACCCCGAACCCCAGCAAACATCCCCAATCAGCATGGAACGGCAATGGACGGCAGAGGCGACTAGGATATTGAGGAAATGGAGGGATTCAAGCAGGAGGTCGCGCAGCATCCATAGCCGGCGAGACGAGATGAGATGACATGAGATGATTCGTGAAGCTCGCAGACAAGAAAGAGCAAGACGGGGTCCCCGCTCGCAGAAGGGCTGGCTGGCAGGCACAGCGGGCAAGCACAGCGGGCAAGGCTAGGGAGGGGGTAGCCAGCATTCCAGCCCGGGAAGCTCGCCAGGCTGGCCAGTTGATGGCCAGCAGGCGGCTCGCTACTGTCTGGGACCCGTGTTAAAGCCTATCTGGCGGTGGAGTTGGGGAGCACGGGTTGGGGGCGGCAACCCGTGCCCGGTCTGCGAGCGGGGGCGGGGGGGCGGGGGATTTTCGTCATTATGAACACACGGGCCTTTGGGACTCTGCTCCTCTCTGACTTGCGCTTACGTTTGACTCCCCAACCCTCTTTCATTGTCCATTTTTATAAAAAATAATCTGAGATAAAAAAATAAAAATTCATTATTCATTTTTCGCTTAACCCCTAAATGTATTGTACAGATTAGTCTCCAGAATTGATGATTTGAGAAAAATCACTATAAAGTACTAATTGGAAGAATATTTTGGAATTGGGATTCTAATAAAAGTAGTAGATTTTGAGTTGCAATTCCACCCTTAAGTTTCCATCCTTATAGGTAGACTTGTCAATGTTATCACCAATAATTTTTTTATAAATTTTGAAAGGGAAATTCCAAAATAACTTCAAAATTTGATTACAAGAAAAATATCATCATTTTTTGAGTAAAATTTGTTGCAATGGATTTGAAATGAGTTTCTCTTCGCATGGTGATTTTTTGAAATTTTTGGGTTCTTAAATCTATAACCTCATTTTGGCAAATCCAATTTTGAACTAGAGTCAATGCAATTTTGGCTTGGTCAACCACTTGACATACTTCCACATTGGTAATTTTAGAAAAAAAAATGTACTCTAGTAACACTAAAACCAACCTTTAGATAGGACAACAACTTGATAAAGTATCTCCACAAATAAGAATAACTTTCACCCAAGCAATATGGAGGATAAACTTTAGTTTTAATTTGTTCATCGTCCCTAAAATGGATGTTGGAGCGCTTAGGGGTTAAGGTACTGATACCAACATGCCAAGGTATAAAAGTTCTTTTCAGAGTTCTAAGAAAAAATTAGCAAAAGATAAAGTAGTTCAAAATCATGTTGAACAAAATTGAGTTTTATACATTAGATGAAATTCAACTACATTAGAAGACTATTTCAAGTTGTTTCCGTACACTAGGAAGTAGCTACTATTGGCCAGAATTGGAATTTGGAAATTATTTTTAAAAATAAAAAATTTTATTTTATTATTATCTGATGTGGCCTTCATCTAGCCATATTCACTAGAAGAAAATCATGTCCGCTACAACCGACTGCCCTGCAACTACTGTCCTATGCAACTGCCCTGCAACTACAATCCTCTATATTTGCACCAACTTTGACATAGTGAAACTACAGTTGCAAAATAGTCGCAAAGTAGTCGCACAATGTAGTTATAGTTACAAGAATGTAACAGAAGAATTGATGTGAGGTATTTTACATCCAATATTCATCAAAATTGTCGACGTGGACAATTTTACATTTTGTAGAGTCCTATGTGTCTATCTACAATTGCTTATGATCTAAATTTGATATCAATTCAATTAGAAAGCAACTCAAGTGCAACTCGAGTGCAACTAGATTGCAACTAGAAAGCAATTAGACTACAAATAGACTACAACTACAATTCGACTAAAGTTTGTCTAAAAAATGACTAGACTTCAACTACAAAACAACTGGCATGCAACTACAAACCAAGTAAACTGCAACTAGAAAACAACTAGCTTGCAACTAGAAAACAATTAAAATGCAACTACTACTAAGTCTTTTATTAATTGTCCCATATCAATTGTTAAGAATACAATTAAGTTACACATATAAGAATTGTAAGTTATAGCAATCTTGTGTAATGAATTTTGATTATGAAATTCTAATATTTCTACATGTTGTAGATTTTTACACTTTGTAGATATCTACAAATTGTAGAAATCTATAAATTGTAGATTTCTACGATTTGTAGATCTCTACAACTTATAGATTTCTACAATTTGTAGATTTCTATAATCTACAAATATTTAAAAATTTAAGAAATTTTTGGATTTGGCAATGTAAAAAAAAGATAGATATGAAATTCTAAATCTACATATCTATGAATTATAGACAAGTTGTACATTAGTTGGAAACTAGTTGTAGACTAGTTGTATACTAGTCACAAACTAGTTGTAGACTAGTTGCACACCAATCGCAAACTAGTTGCGTACTAGTTGCACGTCAGTCGTAATCTAGTCGCATATAAATAACTTCCACATCAGCAACCACGTCACAGGAGTTCATCAACGAACTTCCAAGTAGGTTGTCGGATGAGAAACAACCTTGGAAATTTTTCCAACTGCTTTGCAACTAGTGCAACTTGTCCACTGCAACTGCGGGCTCTTTTTTGTCACCTAGTTGCAAACGTCTCATGCAACTACAAAACTAGTTGCAAACTGTAGTCGCAAAACCTCTTGTTTTCTTCTAGTGATTAGCTTGTTGTTGTGGCCGAGTTCCCATAGTTCTAGAACTCAGAGGAACTTGAAGGTGTACTGACTAGATGAATTTCATCTAATGCATGGCTAACTTTGAAATTAATTTTCTTTCAAATCATTACTATTGTTTTCTTCAAACTTCTAAGAATATGTGTAATATGTTGTATACTACAACTTTTGTATTTATACTTTTGGACTTTGTTCATTGATGCATATAGTAGGATTGTTTGAATGAAAACATTTTAAATTATGCTTAGTTTTGTTCATCACATACCTAGCCCAAAATGTGTCTAAATAAACAATCAAGGTTAGATCCTATTTCTAAATTTTGTTTTTTTGTTTTTTCTAAATTTTTTGAAGTATTTCAGATTCCCCTCTCATGCATTTTTTAGGCATCAAACAAATAAATTTTGAATTTTAAAATTGTTGAAAGGAGGCATAAAAATGATCATAAACTCTTCTAAATAAAGGTAGATTATTTTTGAAAAGAATTTGTAGGGGTCAATTATAGAAAGGGGGTATAATTAGGTATAGTTTCTTCATTGTTTACAATTATATCAACTTTTGAATAATAGTTTGCTTGCTCCCCTATTAATAAGGTGGATCCACTTCCCATGTCATATAACAAGCATAAGTACCAAGATAATAATAGAAAAATTTCTTCTTGGAATTTAAAATTGATTCCTATTGATTGTATTTTCAAATCTTTATTTTTTCTATGTTTTTCTCTTGATATTGTAATAGATTTGCAAATAATTAAATTTTAAATTTTAAATTTTAATATACTATATTTAATAAAATGAAAAAAATGGCTACAAAAATTTGGACAATAAAGATTTAACAAATATCATGTACATAAACATGACAACACAATCAATTGTTGGAGTACTTAAAATTTTATATAAAATAAAGATTAATCTCTACAAACCATTTAAACTATTTTCACAAGGACTTTTGCAAATAGGGCTTAAAGGTGTTGTAAAAGTATTTACCTGCTTTCAAAGTTTTTAAAGCACTTTCATTTTTTTGTCCTTCAGCATGGCTATTATATGCAATAATGTTGTTAGTAGTCTCTATCTCCATCACTAATTCATAATTGAGTTGATGATGGATTCTCAAGGTCATTTTCCAAAGAATTCTACAAATAAATTTTCATAAAGATATATGTATTTTGATGCAAAAGTCATAACAAATTATCAAGTTTTTTAATATAGATTTTCATGACCCTTGGCTTCTTTAACATTTCTTCAATAAGAACACAAGGGCTAGTTTGTTAAAATAATAAGGATATAGGTGCGAACAACCACTATTTTATAGGGGGGTATGAATTTTTTTTTTCACATCCTATCATTGTGTAATTTTCTAATCGGACCTATAATTCCATACCCTATAGTACATTAAAGACATCCAAAGTCATTTTTGATACCCTATATTACTCTAAACCCATTTATACTTTTTAGCCCACATTTTTTTAACATACCCTATCATTTGTTTGCATGTATGTTGCTACTCCAACCACTCACTACCCCCCCTCTTGAGTAAGAAGCTTTTAAATAATATTATAAAATTCACAAGTACAATCCCTTCCAATAAAAGTTTGAAGTTTAAGAATCACTCATACTACCTTTGTGAAGTGAATTTTGGAACATTAGATGAACATACTCATAATGTATGCCAATCATTAGCAAATAATGGGTGGAATGATTCTTTCTCTATTTTGAAAAAAATTTAAGTATGTCTCACCTCATAAAGTTCATTATTGTTTCAATATATCTCTTCAAAAACGACTTTTATGCATAGGTAATGTATAATTTTCTAAAACTTCTATAATTGAAAAATTACATTCTAAATTGAGAGTAAACCATTAACATTGAAAAATCCTAAATGCTAAAGGCCTTTTTTGAACTTTTTGGATTTTGTTCTAAATAAAGGAAACAATCAAAATTTTGATAAGTTTTATATATTTTTTGAAATGTAACCATATGATTTCAAACTAGATGTATTATAAAAGATTGAAAGAAAACACACCAATATCACTTATGGATTGAATGGTTATAATTTTCAATGATGAAGGTGTTCATATTGTGAAAGAGATTTGAAATCTATCAATCTTATTTTAGCATGTCAAATCAAAATTGAGTTCATAAAAAAATATGAGATTAAAGCGCATAACATTTATAACCAAAATCAAGTTATGGCTTCTCAAAATCTATTCTACAATTACTTTCGATGAATTTTTAATGCAATTTTTTCCTTAACATCCAATGTATTTGATACTAAAAATAGACTTTGTGAAAGGTATTCCATGGTAGGGGACTAAGAATAATAATTTGGTAAAATTTTAATTAAACTAAAAGTTTTATCAACACCAAAATGTGGTGCCTTGGTCATTTAGAGATTAATTTACTATAAAATTTAGAAAGAATTTCAAGTTTTAGTTTCAAGTTTTATTGATAAATATTGGTTAGAATAGACTATAGTTTGTAGTAAGAAACGCTTGTTGAATTTTGTGCCACAAGGAGACAATAAAAGTAGAACTATGCCTAAAAAAATAGAGCTATCCTATAGATATTATAAATCCAAAATTTTATGGCTACACATTTTTTCCAAAGTTATAAGACAAATGTCTCATGGAATTAAAATTTTGAAGAGATAAAATTATTTTGACCATTTATTCCTCTTGTGGTAACTAGGCAAAAAAATAGGACAATTGTAATCATTGAAGTTGACATGTAGTAGTAAATCTAACCTTATGGATGTAAAATCTATATATTTTTGGAAATTTAGACTATCCCTTCACCTTAATAAGTTAATAAAATATAGTTGTTATGAACTATTGGTCGAAATCTCACTTGTATGAATCATCCCTTCAAATCTAATCTCTATCATGTCATCACAAATCCCATAGAAATCCTATATGGTATGTGCATATTACCAACCTTATGATTAAACTCATTATCATAAGATTTTATCATTAGGGAAGATTCGAAGGCATAGAGAGATTGTTTTAGACCCATTCCCTGTGTTGGGAACAAGCCACTGTTGTCCAGAATAAAAAATAATTAGAATATTAGAAATGAAAAATGATTATTTGACATGGTAGTGGCACTACCACATCAGATCATTGTTGTGACACCATTCCCCAAAGTTCCCCATTGTCTAGGAACTTTGGAAACTTGCAATCTTCTAGAGGGCTAAAACCCCTTCTAATGGAAAAATGGTAGACAGAATCCACCCTTCACAAGTAGTTATTTTCTTCATTGGATATCATTTTTCAATTAGTTGTTCTTTATAACAATTAGCAAAGAAATTGCTTGCTCACATTGAACATTTGATTCTTTGGGAGTTTGGCCACTTGGTATAAATCCTTCAACTACCTAATGTTGTATTTGGGGTACTAAAGTGAGGTAGTAATTCTTAGTTGCAATCAAGATACCAAGCTTCAATGTCACCTATCACCACCACCTCCATTTACTAACTAATTTTTCTTTATTTTTTATTGCTAGTTTAAACAAATTAAGAATGAAAAGTAGAGAACATATTATAGTTCTTCCTAGTTTGTTTGTGTAACAAATTTTAGAGGAAGGCTTACCTAGCAATAATAATAAAAAGTGCCTTGTTATAACTTGACACCAAACTTCATTAGACCACAGTTGTGATGCTTCAAAGAGTTTCATCCTGTGTTTTTCTATGACATCTTCAAATTCCAGCTCCTAAAACTTTGTCTCAATCCTAGTCCCTCATTTCAGGCACTTTAGAATTAACTCACTCTTCATGGATTTTGGTTTGGAATACTGTACTGTACTTTACTTTACTTTATCAGTGCATACCTCTTGCATATAAAATTTAGTACAAAATTGAAAAGAAAAGATCAACAGTTCAACAGTGATCCTTGCTGAAATTAATCTAAGTCCATCTTTGGGAAGCTGGCCTTCATTCCCGGCGCCTTCATTGATCATGGGCATCAATACTGTACTGCTTGCAATGGATGCATTAAGTCAATGCCCAAATATAAGCTTAGACAGAAGTCTTCTTTTCATTTTTTGAAACAAATGAAACGAATTCCATTGCAAAGGGGTAAAATCAGTGTTCATGAAATTTTCTGAGGTGCTCCAGTTGATTTCCTCCTTCCACGAAAATGAACCGGTTTATTTTCAATGACCACGGGTTACATCCTTTGAATCATGAAAAGTATTGGTTTATTTCCTGCAATTTCAATTTCACACCGGCAAATTTCCTCCAAATTGAAATTGGTACCAGCTAAATTGTAATTTTTTTATAAAATATAGAAAAACAATTTGAAAATGAAAGTACTAATTAATATTGCATCCTTATTAGGAATTGAACCTAGCAAAGCCCTTCACCACTAGAAGGGAAAGGATCCTCTCAACTCATGCAATATGGAGTTGAAGATGGTTATGAAAAGGTTGCATGAAATCAAAAGAGTTTAGGGAGTACCAATTTCACATTCTTCAAATATTTCTTGTGTTGCCCTTGTAAGGTTCCACTGAAGATTCGCATATAAATGGCGAAACTTAGAGGAATTCTTCCAGGAGACAATAGCCCCTTTTATAGTATTGTCATAGTCTTTGTCAAGGTCCTTCCAAGGCCAATCACATGACACTATCCAAATTGAATGTTGTCATACGATTTCGAAGTTTTTGCTTGATGTTATTCTACACTAAAAATGTTGTTTCATATGTTGTGGTGCTCACACATTGACACTTAGCAATTTCAACAAGAGTTAGTAGGTTGAGGTATTTTAATTTCAAAGATGAACTCCAACTTTAATTGGAGACCATATATCTCCAAAATTTTGGTCCATCCACTTTGTACTCCCTTGCAACTTGAAAGCGGAGGTTGATATCCAGTGGTAACAGACCTTCATTAGCCGGGTATTAGCCAATAATTTTTTTGGCTAGGCTGTTGAAATCCCCCAAATATTCTAAAGAAGCGGTCAAATATCCTCCAAATTTTAGGTGGCACCGGTTGATTTCTAGTTCTAGAAATTTCTTCCTGGTTTAGTATCCTTTAATTTCAAAATGCAACCGGTTTTTTTCTGAAATCCACTGGCTAACTTTGAACTAGCTCCTGGTTTTTTCCAATTATTGGGTAAAATACAAAACTCTCCTTCATTTTCATGTTTTGGGTTGGCTGAGGTGGGCACTGGGCATGAGACTACCAATTTCAGCCAAGTTTTCATTAACCCCTAAATGCCCAAGGCCTGTTTGGAGCTTCTTGAAATTTGCTCTAAATTGAACAAAAAGTCAACATTTTCATAAGTTGAACCAATTTCTTTTGAATTGTAACCATACAAATTCAAACTAGACATGTTAGAGATCACATAGGAAAAGAAAACATAACAATATCATGTACAAATTGAAAGATTATAATGTTTGATCATGAGGGTGTTAAAACTATGAAAAAATTTCACTTCTCTTTTTGCATGTCAACTCTAAAAAGTTGGTCACTAAAAAAAATATGAGGTTACAAGGCCTAGCATGCACAACCCCAATCAATTTACATTTTTTCAAAATCTATTCTACAATTTTTTTAAATGAATTTCTAATGTGATTTTTCCTCCAAGATCTAGTGTATTTGAGGCTCATTTCCAAGAGCCCTCAACACTACAGGAAGTCAAGATTGCAATGGCATCCTTGCACAAAATCTTGAATAGAAAAATCATAATCTTTAATTTTTAAGATTGGCTTTTTGATCTTTAAACTAGACTTCAAAAAGACTTCTCCAAAAATATAAACTAATAATAATAGAAATTTGGTTGGGTTTTACTTCACTTTAAAGTTTTAAAAACACCATAATTTGGTGCCTTGGGCATTTAGAGGTTAAGGTAGACAAGCCTCTTACCACCCTAATTTGCAATCTGACTATGTTGGGGCTAAGAAGAGCATATATTTTTCATAGGTGTGTGATTGTTTTATGAGTCAAACCTAAGTGGAATTATAATTTTCTGATAAAAATTGTAATTTCTATGAATTTCTTAACCCCTAAATGCCCAAGGCCTTTTTTGAGCTTCTAAGAATTTGCCCTAAATTGAATAAAAAGCCAACATTTTGATAAGCTATATCAATTTAAAAAAGAAATGTGAATGTTCAAATTCAAACTAGATATGTTAGAGATCACTTGGGAAAAGATAGCACAACAATGTCACTTATGGATTGAAAGATTATAATGTTTGATCATGAGGGTGTTAAAACTGCAGAAGTGACTTGAAGTCTTTCAATCCTCTTTTCACATGTCAAATCTAAAAAAAATTTCACCAAAAAAATACGAGGTTAAAGGGCCTAATATGCACAATCCCAATCAATTTATGGTGTCTCAAAATCTACTCTACATTTTTTTTAAATGAATTTCTAATGTGGTTTTTCCTCCAAGATTTAGTGTATTTGAAGCTCATTTTCAAGAGCCCTTAACACTATGGAAAGTCAAGATTGCAATGGGCACCCTTGCACAAAATCTTGAATAGAAAAATCATAATCAATCATTTTCAAGATCGGGGGTTTGATGCTTAAACTAGACTTCAAAAAGAAGTTTTTAAAAATACAAACAACTAAATTTCCTTCAAAGTTTTGTGACTTTGATTAAGTTTCATTTAACTTCAAAGTTTTGTAAACACCAAATTTTGGTGCCTTGGGCATTTAGGAGTTAAGTGGTCTGTCTTGAAATGACAAAACCGCCTATAGACTAGATTCATAAATGTCCTAGAAACAACCTAAAATTGCCATTTCATGTATCTCTTGCATTGCCTTATTAAGCTTTCACAAGCTTGTGACATTTTCATTTGTAACTTCATGCAATCTATAAAGGTTTGTCAATTTGACTTGGCTAGAATGTTTGTAGATGCATCTACAACATTCACAACACCAAAATTTAAGCATTACCAAAAGCTCATTTCACTATCTTGTACCAAAATTCCTTTGGAGTGGAGATAGATGCGTAAAGAAGGCGGTGTTTCCTACCTTCTCTTGAATTTTGGGATTATACAAGTGTTTACTCATTGCCACTACAAGGTCATAGGAAAGAACTTGTTTGTCACAAAAGAAGACTTCACCTACATGTAGACAAATATTCAACAACAATTTGCAAGTAAGTTACTTGACTTCCTTCCCTTTCAATTTTTTTTCATCTTAGAAGTTTTCTTGCAACCTTATTTTTTTTGCCTTCCTTCATGTTTATGTTTTGGTATTGCTTGCTTTATTGTAGTCTCAGTCTTCCATTTCATTAGTTGCCTTCCTTTTTGGTAGTTAGTAGTATAAGTTTAGATTTTCAATAATTTTGGTAGTGCAGGCACGACAAGCAAGATAGGCTTCAGTATTGGAAGTTTTAGGGGTGCTGTGTTTTTTGAATATCACTTTCTTTTCTATGTTTGTTTATGGTTTATGAGATAGATTTTCATAACTTAGTTGAAGTTTAGGTGTCCTTGCAAGTTTTTACTTTTGTCCTATGTTTCCCTTGTACTTGTTTGTTGTTTCAATTTTCTTTGCTTTGATTCTTTGATATTTAGTGTTATGATATCCAACTTGCATTCCTCATTGAAGTTCTTGAATTCATTTGGCTTACACCAGCTATGTTCACTAACTGTAGTCTTATTTCTAATCTGGCAGAGATTGTTTAGTCACTCTTGGATGAACTAGATAGGTGCTTTCCGCAATAGGAGTTGCTGGATGCCTTTGGCATTATATACCTTCAATATTGGAAGCAACTAGGTGCTAAAGAGAGTTTTGGTCACCATTAATTTGTTCTTAAAATTTTCTATTCTCACCCAAGATTGTTGAATGTAGAACAACTTTTGTAGGAAGGAGGCAATTGCTACATTGCCCTAGAAATGTTGTTTATTTCTAACTTAGACAACCAATAGGGTTTGTTTATGTTGACTATGAAAGCTAATTGTAATGCTGCTTGTGCATCCCTTTTCTATGTCAATCCAATTATTCAGCTTTGGCAAAGTCTTTTCCAATCAATCAATCACCACACTTAAGAAAGCTAATCTTGTAATACTTTAAGCTCACAAAAATCAGTTGTTGTTTGGTGTTGCGGTTAGTGGAAGATGAGCAATACATTTCAAAGTTGAAATTTTGAAGTCTTGCAAATAGAATAGGTTGGGCAAGCACTTACCACATGTAGTTTGCATGTTTGGCCAAAAATATTATACCTTGGAGAACTTCCCTTACAAAGAGGCCATGGAGTTTTGGAAGATTGCTATGAAAGTTGCGTGTTATGGGGATGTTTGATCTCCAGCTTGTTCATTAGTATCCTCCCTCTTCCACATTCCTTAGTTTTCATGAGATTTAGCTAGCTTTGGGCTTCAAATTGGTTGAGTTTCCTTAACATTGAAGATTTGTACTTCTATGTGCTTGGCAATGCACACTTGTAGAAGATGGAGTGTAGGACATCGGGCACCATCAACTTTGGGGAGCCATCTATGAATTTATGTTATTGTTGACTCTAACTTGTACTTCTAATGTGGTTTGTATGTTTTGTAGTGTGCAAACCACTCATACTACAACCTGGGGAAATCACTCTCAAGTTTTTAGAGAACTGCATGAGTTAAAAGATAGGGTCATTCAATTCAAAGGGGGAAAATTTTATATAATATGTAGGGCTACTGTGGGGTCCATGAAATTCCATATATTCTAATATATGTAAATTAGGCTACATAAAAACATCATGTAGTAGGAATTTTTATTAATAAGTTAGCCTTAACAAATAGAGGCAATGCAAATTTTTTTAGTACTATAAGTATAGATAAGGGCAAATAATTTCATGTGGATGATAAAATGGACACAATCAAGAAAATCTACAATGATTGGTAGTTGATTGAAATAGTGCAATGGTACTAATAATGTATATATCAAAAACATTAAGTGTAAATGTAAGAAATTAATTACAAATGGCACAAATTATCATTGTACAATACGAGGATAGAATTTATAATCCATTCAACCTTAGTCTTTGAGGACATATGTGTTAAACACACAAATTTTGAATGGGATATTCACAAGATAGTTTCGAGCTTTTAGTGGGGATTTTGAAATGTTCAATGGTAAATTTGTTATTTAAAACCACCACTTTGTTAATGGCACTTGAATTGAATTAATCATTGTTGATTTCATGGTGTATATGCATGTAGTAGAGAGAAGGAAAAATTTGTAAAGAAGGGCAACAATGGGAAAAATTTGGACACTTAAATATTGTATGTAAGATAGCCCCATTGAAAAAATTGCATGAATGAATTTATAAAAAAACATAGGATATTGGAAATACCCCTTTATAGCTTTTTATGTAAAAATACAGTCATCTGAAAAGCAATAATGAAGGTAAATAGCCCTACATCAAATACCCTCTTAACTCAGGTGTATACCTTAAATTACAAGGAGTGATTTCCCCAAGTATTACAATTGGGCAATCTTGCTTATAGCAAGTAGGGTTCAATTCCCTTGTTAGTGAATGTTTTCAATTTATGTGTGACTTCTTTAGACTGTATGAGTGACTTGTTTTTATTTTTTATGATTTCCTTTGAGTATATATGTGCCTTTTGTTGAATTTATGTATCACTTCTTGGAAATTTATGCTCTAAGTTGTTTTGAGTTAATCTTTTGAGTTCATGTGTGATATTGTGCTCAATATTTTGCAACAAGGACTCTAAAACAAATGAGCTTTTAAGAGGATATTTAAGAAACCAATGCATGGCCTTTTTCCTTTAAAATTTCCATTTTTGGAAAAAAATTCCATCACTTAGCAATTGCATCTATTACATACAATGAAAAGGAGCATTGTACATTAATAATTGTTGTACTAAATTTCAATACTTGTTGCAAGTTGCGCTCTACCATAGAAACACAAAATATACAAAATTCCACCCTTTTGCCTCCGATTTTGTTTGGCTTAATTTACCATTGCAACTTTCTTTTGTAGAAGTATCCCCATGTCAAGCTAAGTTATAGCTTTGCAACAAATTCCCATATATGTAAAGTAAACCTGCCTATAACAGACAAAATGAGTGTTTTGCCTTGTTACAATTAGCAAAAAAATTCAAAGTTTTTTCCATACAAAGACAATTGTGAGAAAAGAAGAGAGAAATTAAAATTTTATTTTTTTGACGAAGTAGGAATTTCTTATGAATTTTTGAAGTGCAATTACCAATTGGCCCCAAAGAGCCTATAGACTATCCCCAAACCAATAAAAAGTATATGCATGATGGCCATCCTCCCACCTATAGAAGTCAGAATATTTCCTAACATGGGTACAATATTTCCTAACATGGCCAGAACATGAAGAATTAAAAAAATCACTTGCTTTAATGAATTTACATTGAAAAGCTAGAAGTTCCTAAAATAGGCATTAAGGTAGGAGGCTTGAAATCCGCACATGCTCTAAAACTGCCCAATTCCTCAAATATACATTGTTTGTACATGGGTTTTTTTTCATCTTTACAGGGATGTACCAACAATGTATATTTGAGGAGGTGGGCAATTTCAGAGCCCTATGCCATTCCGACTTAAAAAATTCATAACTAATTCCACAAAGCTCCAAAAATTATGAAACGACTTGGATTAGATGTCAATTTCACTTGTCTTTCAAGGAAAATTTACTGAAGAATATTTCAATAAGTTTCACCTCACAAAAATTGAATTTCAGCTCTTAGATGGGTGCTTTATGGACCTCCTACCTTAATAACTCCATCACCATCACCCAAGCCATTGATTTTGGTCACTAACAAAATAATGTAATCTTAATCTTATTTATTAGAGAAAGTCTATCATGGATTGATATAAGACTCTAATGAGTCATTTCCTAGGTGCCTGTCATGGATGATTTGCCTGTCATAGGCAGGTTTACCTTATTCTGGGATCGCTGGAGGTTACTCTCAGTCCTAGCCCTGGAAGATACCCTGCCACTAACTTGATTGATCTACGGTGCGTCATCGGTTCATCACCACAAAGGACATATGACGACGATACAATATATACAGCATCAGAATGAATATTCCACCGATACAGAACGTTCAACAGGATTCTACTTAACGGTCAGTCGAGAATTCATTTGTCCACTCAACTCTCTGCATCATTTAGCAGATCACAAACTGATACTGAAGTGATTATTTCAAGTTAATCATGAATGAAAATATTACTTGTAAGTCCATGAGCTTCTCTGCCAATTCTGAGGTTTTCTTCGTAAGTGGTGAGTACTGCTCATTACCGTAGCAACAACAAAGTTACCTTACTCTTTACATTTAGCATTTCAAGTAATACTGTATGAACTATTTCACACTCAGTGTAGCAATAGTTCAGCATTTTGGATGACAAATAGCTAGACTCCACATGCAGAAGCTTATAACAATTTCTTTCAACATTCAGTCTTAATAAGCCAAAATTCGTCCTAAGAGGATGTTTGAGAGAGCATCGAAGATGCCAAAATCTTGGTCCTCAAGAGATTTGGAATCCTCCTCTGGTCTTTTCAAGAGCTCACGTTGCAAATTGGAGGTTTCACCATCAACTAATGCACAGGCCCCATTTCATATACATAACACTATTAGCAATGGTAGCAGATTCATCCAGAAACAGGTCTTTTTTCACTAGCACGGAAAAAATAACCACACTCAAAATTGTATTTAGCGTCATATGGCACAAAGAGTCACGTAGGTAACTTTACAAGTGGGTGTAATAAGAGAAGCTCTTATGAATAATGGCGAGCTCGGCATCCAAGTAGGCATCGTAGACTGCTTCATGCTGAGCCCTTTCTTCTGCCATTTTTTTTTTTTGCTTCTTTGTGCAAAGCTGTTGCCTGAGGTCACAGTGGACGTCCGGACTCAAGAATGTTGTAAGGCCTGAATGACTACATCATGCATATCACGTACGCTGCCCTACTTTGAGAGGGATATGCAAATAAAGCCGTGAGTTTGCACATTGAAGTTCTACACAGCAGCTCCGTAATCACACAAGAATTATCACAACAATGGTAAGCATCAGGTCGTTAATTAAGCCAAGCATTTAGTACTGAGACTCACGTGTAGAGCTCATCAGCATGCTCCAGCAGAAGGCCACCTATTTGAAGAAAGTGATCTTTGAATTTTCGAGCACCGCCCCTATACAGTACATTCACAATCACATGCACCATCGAAGGCAATAAACATATATTTTTTCATTCAAGGCACACGAACATTACGAACAAGTGAATATTTGTTATAAAAACCACACAAAACCTGAAAAAAGAAGATCAATCTCTTTAAAGAAGCGGGAACAATGAACACGTTTGACTCGTGTGAGACACAAATTTACCAAAGCCCCACTCGTTTAAATCAGTGCAGGCTGAAATCCTACTGCATTGTACTTGGTTCGACAAGATTTCTTTTCGTAGTGCCACCAAGTTAGGATAAATAGGATAATTCAGGGTAGCTAGCTGTGTACCTTGCAGGCCCTGTTGAACATGGTGTACACTTACTCGAGCTCCTGCTTGAAGTCAAAGAGCGTCTCCTCGCCCAAGACGTCGGGAGAGCACAGCTCCGCGATCTTCCTACGCGTGTTGGTTTCGTGGGGCGTGCTGTCGGGATTCAAGAAATCGCACAGCACAAGCATGGCGTCTTCTGCGCGAATGGGGTCCGGGCAGCTAGCTGAACACCGGGTTCAGGAAACAGTCAGAGCACAAATGGCAACACACAAATGGCTCTGCTATATATATATGTCTGTATAAATATATAGTGAAGCACTCCTTCGTGAACGTACCAAATCAAAGGAATCCTTGCACGTTAAGATAGTCAGTCTCCTCGATCGTGCTCAACTGCTGATGGTTTGAAGTACTGTTCAGAGTGCATAAGTTCAGTTAACCCAGTTCAGTCCGGACAGGCCTAGGAACACATTTATATGACAGAATTGCACACTTGAAATTGGATGAAGATCCTCCATCTTCCATAGTTCAAACTCGTCTTCATTCTTTCAAATGGAGGTAAGTTATTTTAGTCCTGGTCACATTGCTTGAAAAAGCTCTTGGCAATCTCTGTGGGTCAAGCAGCCCACACTTGGGAGGGGATGCATGAAGGACCGAGGGAAGGACCAGTGGATGAGGGACGGACTTGCCAAGAAGTGGGTGATGGATGACTTTCCAGATTACTGGAGAAATGAAGAATGCACGTATAGGTCCATAAATGGGATCTGATTTAGGACAAAGTACCTTGGTGATGGGTCCTCTCTTTGAGCACTAGGAGGGGATCCCATTTGCCTTCGCTCTTGTTCACTTGACTCTCTACTTGCATCACTATTATATGGTCAACTGGCTGCCACATCACCATTGCCATCTCTACTCCTCTTGGTAAAATTTTACAAGATTTTTTAGGTTGTCCAAGTTCTATTCTTTGGACTGTGAAGTTCATAAAAGAGAGAAGAGTGTTCAATGTTTTTTCTACTCTTCTTTAATCCCTTCATTGTCCTCATTGCATTGGAGAATATTTGGAGGGATGTAACTCTATTTGTCTTAATCTATCAGATTTGGTGAAATTTCACCAATAGAAAAAACACTACTTATAATATAGGGTACATTTATACTACATAGAGCACATAATGTGCTTTAAGGTTGGAAGTTCATTGTAAATCCTTTGGTCACTACCTATAACTAGTTTTTTAGGATTCACAAATGAAATTAGCAAAACAACAACAAATCCAAGAATAATATTCTATATGGATTTTGGTCAATTCATTTTCTAAGAAAAACATAAGGTGGAGGCACACATTCCCAATATTGTACATAATTGACTAATCTTAAAAATATATAGATATAGGAAGTCCAAAATGTACAAACCGCATACTTGAATTCAAAAAGGGGTTTTGGGATACCATGTATTTGAACTTTGCAAATTCCTAGCATATTCATAAATATTCAAAAAATAATCATTTTAAAATATAAATGATTAGTTTTCAATTGTCAATGTGTTAAAAATATCTCATGTGCTGAGTCTACTTCCAAAAGTATACGAAATTGTTGAAAGTGAAAGGAATAGGTGCCTCCACTTTACGTACTATATATACATTATAGGTGGACAAAGCAAAATCACATAGCATCCCATTGGGAATCCTATGAGGGATTAATTCCTATTTTTTGGATGCTAATATGACTCTTCATTCCCTAGTACACGGTTCTAGTGGCAATTCAAAAATGTCCTTTCAAATTGTGGAATATTGAGAGGACCTTTTGCCATGCATAGAATTTGTATAGTAGGGTGATTGCAAGGAAGACCAATCCTATTTTGCATCACATTTGGAGTGACGGAGTTGTTATTGGCTATAACTTTTGGAGCATGAAGCCCATGTACTTGAAAGTTTTATTGAAGATGATTAACTTGGTAGTAAGGTAAAACAACCCATTGCAGTTAGAATTAGGAGTTCATACTCATGCCATGGCTGAAATTTTTTCATTTTTTTTCCACATAAACACAAGTGTGAGAAACAGTGAGAGCATTTGAAATTATATTTTTTTTTGACAAAGTATGAATTTACTATGAATTTTTGAAGTGTTCAGCCCATCATGGCCCATAAGAGTTTGTAGACTACCCTAGAACCAACAAAATCTGTACCCATCATGCTCATCTTACACACCTAAAGCAGTCACAATAATTTCTAATGTGAAAGGCCTAAAAAAGTCACTTCCTACAATGAAATTACACTAAAAAGTTAGAAGTTCCTAATGCAGTAACTAATCACTCCATTACTGTCAGGTAAGACATTGATTGTGGTCCAAATCTCATTTACTAATAAAATCCATGATGGGGTCTAAAAAAACCCAAAATGGGGTGACTTGCTAGGTGACCACTATGGGTCATTTGACCACAATGGGCTGATTTACCTTAAAGAGATTATTTTTTTTTTTAAATTCAAAATCTTTTTTGTTATCAAATTTCAATTTTGCTAATTTGTCACACTTTGGGGTTTAGGGGTTTTTAGTACTACGGAGTACCCAAAATTAATGATGTAGACTTAAAAATTCTCTAGGCTATTCCCATACTAGGTAAACATGTGCCTACCAAAGGGCACTTAAAAAACATTATTTTTTGTCTTCCACATGCATGCAAATAGGAATTCCTTGAGTGTATCATTTTGTATATTAAAGATGGTTTCTCTTTCATTTTTTGGGTGAAATCTCTTTATTATGAATTCCTCCTCAATTGTCAATTTTTGGTTTCTTTGAAAATTCTTTTCCCTATTTTTTTACAAATTTAAACGTCAAAGTATCTATTTTCTTCAAATTTTTTGTCACTCTATTTTGTGAAGAACTTTTGACCCACATTTTTCTTATGCCTCAAATTTTGGTGATACGATATTTCTATTGTTATACTTCATACTAATTATTCATCATAGAAAGTTTGGACTTTCTGGAGGGTTGCCAGGGTTTGACAAGCCAATCTACTTTTGGAGCCTATTGAAGCTATTTAGAAGAGGGAATTTTCTGACAAAAAAAGATTCACCTTATGTGAATATTGGGAGTTCCAAAAGTATATTTCAATTTTTTATTCTACAATTGTCAGAGGGAGGTGCTTTGGGGGTGCTTTCAAATATCAAAACAACACTTGTCACAACCCTAACTAATAGTACTTGAGAGTGAATGCTCTAACATTTAGAAGTGACAAAGTGCAGAAATAGGGAAAAAGTTCCTCAAGCAAAATAAGTGTAATACAGTGAGGGGCCCTACTAGCACTTCCTTGCAGCCCTTTGGAGAGTCCAAACTTTCTCTAATGCGGTTAGTCTTTCTTGCAATGACCTTGTTCATTAATTCTGAATATAGTGACTTTTCAACTCAATTCCAACCCTTTAAACCACAATTCCACACCAAGTGCAATTTTTTACTTCTGTAGAACTTCCATAAAGTAATAATAGCCCTAGGACTAGAAGAGAATATTATAATAATTAGAGAGGTTGTTGCTTTAGAGAAGAGATGCAACATTAATCTTGTAACGTTGCTGCGGACAGTAAGTGTTTGATGGATGACAAAGAATACTTTCACATAAGATAGAAGTGCTGTATTGTTCATCCTGGGAATTTCATGCAAAAAGGAGAGGGCCTTGCATAGTAGCTTGACTTCAAATGAGTACTTTTGGTTTTCTTGAAGTAGACGATTCACATTGTATCAGAAAGGATGATTTCCATAGAGACTAGCATGTACTTACAAGGTTAATGATGTTTGAAGATTTATTTAGTGGGCTTCAAATTTGTGGCACTCTTGGACTAAAGTGGTGTCCATGATAGTGACATCTTTTGATTCCAAATTCTATGAAAGGAAGTTTTCTTTTATTTATTTTGTACATCTTCATGCATCTAAGTTGGGACCAAAGGAATAATATCACTTTAAAGAAGTTATTGGTTAGAGAAGTTCACTTTATAGAAGTTCTATTGTACATGAGGATGCAAATCATGGGCTAGAGATTGTACATGAGGCTGGGGGGTTTTAACCTTGCAATGCCCAACTGGTGATTATAAAATCATCCCTTTTGGTACTATGTGACATCATCTAGTTTCAAAAACCTAGAAATACTCATTGGAGGTCAATCTATTGTGTAATATCTCTCCTTAGGATTGTTATTCACCTGGGACTTGGGACTTAGGGTGTGTTTGTCATGCTTCACCTACCAGATTTCTAAGAGCTTTAAAGTGTGACTCACCAGTACACCACATGGAGGCATAAGTTATTTTGGCACTCAGAGCATCGCCACCTATTCTCGCCAAACGTGGTTGGGGGAATGGGGTGGTCCGGGCCCTGTTCCCGTCGGGTGTCTACTGTGCCCCATTTATTCCTGCCCTCGGGACACGCCAAACGAAGTCAATCTCAAAGTATTAATGTCTTTGCAAACCGAGGGATTAACTCGTCACACTTTAAAGCTTGTCGGGAGTTACACATTTTTAGTCAACATGCCAATTGATTAAAAAATGCAAGATAGAATGTATTGTAGCACGCAAACCAACAACCTGACAAGATCAAGCACCCAAATAATAAGGATGGCGGGGACGGGGTCCTAGTGTTTGGCAAGAGACTTTTGGAGTGACCGGTCTCTTTTCGTCCTAGGCCGGGTCCTTGGTGGACTACTTTTTTCTCACTGGGCCCACCCTAGATCGTTTCGGCCAACTTTGGTGAGAATGGGTGGTGATGCTCTCAACGTAGAGTTTGGGCTAGACAAGTAAGTTACTATGTCTTAGTAGCAACTCGCAAATCCAAACTCTTGACAAATTTATTTGCAAGATGCACAAGCCATTGGAAAAAAAAATTTAGGGTTAATTTTATTGAATTAGCTTTAACCCCTAAATGTCTAGATTCATCTCTAGAATTGACAATTTGAGAAAAAGCATTATAAAGGTCAATTGGAAGGATATTTTGGAATTCATATGCAAATGGAAGTCGTAGGGTTTGATTTGTAGATTGCATCTATATGATTAGACTCACCAATGCTATCACCAATATTTTTTTTATAAAATTTGAAAGAAAAATTCCAAAATTCCGTCAAAATTCGAATACAAGCATTTGAATACATTTTTATATTTTTATTATTGATTATTATTGATTGAATTTTGCTATACAACGGGGCTTTTTCTCTGTTTTCATAGATACGAGTGGAGCTGCCAATCACTATCATGACGTTGCATCAGGCACACGAGTTGGCAATCAGGCACGTGGGCGTGTCTTGAAGGTGAGACCTATCTTCTCTATAACTCTGAATTTTCATTTCAAATTGCTAGTAGAACTTGTTTCTAATGGAGAAACTAGGAATGGACAAAGGCATTATCATTAGAAGAAAATGAAGGATTTTGCGATTGCAAAAAGCAATTGGTTTTGAGTTGCATAGGACATTCTATAATTGGTGCTAATTTGGAGCCCCCATTTGTACTGGACAAGTTGCATATAGGATTGTAGTTGCTAATCTTAGCAGCCTATTTGGAACTTCATTGATGAACTTTTATGACGTGGTTGCTTAAGTGGTATTTGCTGCTATGTAAGGTTGGTCACTTAATTGAAGAGTTGTGCAACTCATTTACAACTAATGTATGACTTGTTTGCGACTCATTTGTGACTTCGTTGAAACTTATCTATAACTTTATTGCAACTCATTGCAACTTCAATGCGACTTGTAGATTTGTAGATTTTGAAATTTCAATCTCAATGGTTCATAGATTTGTAGATTTCAGATCTATTTTTTTTTAAATTTCAGAAATTATAATATTGGTATTTAATAGATTTCACTGCTTTCAAAAATTTTACAATTTCATAGATTATAAGAATATTTGGATTTTAAATATTTTTAGATTTCTATAGAATTTAGAAATCTATAAATCTTTGAATTCTATTGATAGAATTCATTACATTAGAATACAACAACTTACATGTCTTATATGTCCAACCTAATGGTACTCTTTACAATTGATATGGTAGAATTGATATAAGATAATTTGGAAATGACTTTAAAAATGACTAAAAATTGACTCTGATACATCTAATAAAACAGTTGGAAATTGAATAAAAATAACCAACAATTGACAAAGAAACAACTATTCTCATTTTATAATTGCAATTGTTTTCTAGTCGTTTTTTGCTACTATAGATTGACACTGTGGATTCCACATAGCATAGACTTGTCCATATCGACAGCTATGATGAACATTAGATGGAGAATAATTCATATTCATTTTGAATTTGAACTTTGTTACAACTCTTGTAATCCTACACTTCATTCTATGATTGCTATCCAACTAAAACAATGTATTCACTTCATTCTACAACTACTTTGCAACTAAAACATTGTACTATTGATGTATAACAATGATATAAGAATTTGATGCAAATAGAAAGGGCTGTAGTTGTAGGATAGTTGTGTAGGACACTTAGTTGCATTTCAGTTGGTCGTGGCGGACATGTTTTTCTTCTAGTATGCAACGGATCTTTTCATGACATCAATGTACTTTGGTTGTTGAAGACCTCACCATCGTTGCTACAAACCACGGTCCGAATCGAGACAACTTTCATTTTGTGACTATGGAGGTAAGTAAACTCTTAAGACTTTGATAGGGTACCGATTAGAAGAATCTTTTTTAGAGGACCACTTATAGTGTTTGTGTTTGTGTTTCCAAACTTACCATAGGGATTGGTTGAAGATGCTATCCATTTGCGTTGGTGTTGCATTAGTATCCATCGCCACCAACCAATATATGACGGAAAATCAAATTAAAGGTGTGGAGGGGAAAATCGTAGGAATGGAGGGGGAAATTGCAGGGGTGGAGGGGAGAATCACGGGGGTGGAGAGTACTCTCAAAGTCCATGGGATGCTTCTTGCAAATATAAGGTGTGAAACACAAGAGACCAAGGCATTGTTAAAGAAATAGTAGTTGTGTTTTAGTTAGAATCCTTAACCACAATTAGGTTTATTCATGATTGTTGTCTACCTAGCTACCTAGTTACATAGCATTCATGTTACCTAGCATGTTCCTACCTAGTTACCTAGTATTCCTTCATGCATAAAAGATATTAAATTTCAAATCTTTTTTAAAACTAAAAAACTAAAAAACTAATTTTACTTTTATTTGGATTGTAGCAATGGCATAGGGCACACTATATTAGTTATATTTGTATATTTCTTGCACCATATAACTATTTATTCATTCTTCTTCATATTTTTATTATTTGTTATTGTTGATTGAGTATTGGCAGTCCGCGGGTTGCTTTTTGAGTTTTCCTTGAGACAAATGGGTTGTTGATTGCTCTCATGATGTTGCAATTAGGCGTGTAGGGTTGCAATTGGGCACATCTTGAAGGTGTGTTACCATCTTCTCCCACAATTCTCATTTCCAAATTTTTGTTTCCAATTGTTGTAGAAGTTGTTTGTAATGGATAAACTATTGATGGGTAAGGCATTTTAAAATGGATTTTTATGTGCAATCAGTGCACTACAACCATTGAAGACCTCGACATTATCATTGCAAACCGCATTCCCAACTAAGAGAGCTTTGTGACTATGGAGGTAAGTTCCTAAGAAGACCTTGATAGGGACATCAGTTTGTGAATAACTACTATATACTATTCTAGAATGATCTTTTCCTTAAAGGGCCACTATAGGTTGTGGCCAAGGTTGTCACTATCATGTCATGTCTAGACAGACAATCAATGGACAAAATGTTAGGATTAAACCCAAAATCCGTCTGAATCTAGAAAAAAAATATTGGAAAGTCCATCCATCAACCAAAACAGCTTGCCATCAATAGAGACAACTTACTATCAATAGGGATAGATAGACCATCGAGGTCCACAACAAGCCGTCCAAAAAAAATTTAGTCATCAACTTTTGGTCACAATCCTAACATGTCAAGATGCATCCTGACGGACGATGACGGACATCCCAATTTGAAAAGCCAATGTCACATTGGGATGGAAAACCGTGGTTGTGGCGGGTGTTTGCCTCCCTCGAAGCACTTAGGATTAAGGAGACTAAGGGTTCAAGAGACTCGAAGCGCTTTGGATTAAAGAGACTTAGGGTCCAAGAGACTTGGGATGTACAAAACTTCACACTAATTGTGTTTGTGTGTTTGTAGACTTATCATCGCGATTGGTTGAAGTTTCTCTCTATTTGCATTGGTGCAACATTCGGTTCTATGGCCACCAACCAATACATGACCATGAAATAGATTGAAGGGGTAGAAGGGAAAATTATAGGGATGGAGGGGAAAGTTGAAGGGGTGGATTGCAGAATTGTGGGGGTGGAAAGTACTCTCAACACACATGGAATGCTACTTACCAATATATAGTGTGAAATCTGATTATCCAAGGGACCAAGGGCGATGTGTGAGCCCCCAATTCGTTACTAGGGGCTCACTCTTTCTTTTTTTCGTATTTTGTCATCTTAAATGCAATTTTATATACAAAAAAACCCCAAAAGAGTGTAGAACCAAAATAGGTGTGTCATATACCAATATAGTATTTGGTATATATTTAAAATATTATAGCTAGAATGGCCGACCATAAGTTGTAAATAAGTTAGAACCCAACTAATCATGGCAATTTGGTCAATTTCAAGTGATGGGTGTACCAAACTCAACATAGAAAAGACATCTCTAGGCTAAAATTGGTTGACAGAACCCTTATGAGGCACATAGGTCAGTTCTTGAAGATAGGTTCAAGTTTCCCCATTTCATTGACAAAATAGTGGAACCTCAATTGCATCTATATGGTTAGATTTACCAATGCTATCACCAATATTTTTTTTTATAAAATTTGAAAGAGAAATTCCAAAATTCCTTCAAAATTTGAATACAAGCAAACTATTATCAATTTTTGAGTAAAATTTGTTGGAATAGATTTGAAATGAGGTTCTCTTCACATGGTGTTTTTTTGGGATTTCTATGTTCTTCAAATCTATGAGCCCATTTTAGCAAATCCAAAACAATGAAATTTGACCACTCGACATACTTGCTTATTTGTAATTTTACAAAAGTATGTACTCTAGTGACACCAAATCCAACCCTTAGATAGGACAACAACTTGATAACATATCTCCACAAATTAGAATAACTTTCATTCAAGCAGTTAGGAAGATGAAACTTGGGTTTCAATCTATTCATTGTCCAAAAAATGGATGTCAAAGCACAGGGGGGTTAAAATTTATAAAGAAAAGATAGGTGATAGAATTTGGTAAATCTAACCATAATATGGAATCTACAAATCTACAACTTGTCTTTGTATATCAATTCCAAAATATGCTTTCAAATTGAATTTTATATTGATTTTTCTCAAATTGTCAATTCTGGAGATGATTCTGGACATTTAGGGGTTAAGAGAAAATTCTTGTTGAAAATTTGTTAAGGGAGCCAACCCATTACTAGTCATGGACCCAGTCTGGCAATGTAGGGTGGAGTAATTTCAATCAAGAAGTAATTAGCAACTATTAATGCTAGCATAGTTCCCGAATAGTTGTGGTGCATTATGATTGGCTACAAGACTCTCAAAATTGGAACTGGCCCTTGCTGGATTTTGCAACCAGCCTTTGGTTGAAAGTAAGAAGGTCTATATGATCAATATGGGTAGAACAGAATCTTCAGCTTAAAAATTCGTAGTAATTATTTTTTGAGAAAAAAAAATCTGAAAAATTATAAAAACCTTATGAACTCTATTTCTGCTCATGGGAAAAATTCCCCACGGCAAATTCGCAAAAGGGGCACTGCGAGAATCGAACTCGCGACCTCTCGCACCCAAAGCGAGAATCATACCACTAGACCAAGTGCCCACGCCAGCCGATCAAGCGCAAGTCACTACAGAACCGCGAAAAGACCAAGGCCGTTGCTGACAGAAGAGTTGATACAACGGAATTTATACCTGCAGTGCCAGCAGTCTTCTCTTGGAAGAACAACGATTGGTTTCAAAAACACTCGCTAACCTCGCTCAATGCCTACTAAATACGAGGAATATACTCATGCAGAAGACATTCTTTGCGTGGACACTACCACAAAAAATTGGTGAGCACTACAAGGAGGGCAACTGATAGTTGCTGAATCAAGAACAAGCTTGCTACAACGAACATATTTCTCATGGGACGCCAGAGAATCAGCCTAGCATGTCCGCATACGGCGTAACAAGATGGCATCGCTGCATAGCTGCATCGCTGTTGATTGGTAGCGAGAACAGTTTATTCATGTTCAATAGGAGGTGACGCACCGCACTGTGGGACATTCACTAGTTGAGGTCCAGCGTCGATCTCGTCGATAATCGCCAGCTTTCCCGACTGAACTGTTAAACGTGGGTTTTCACTGAACTTCAGTCGCCAGTCAATTTGGTGAAGTCTAGTAGTGTACAGACAATCTACTTACAGTCTAGTGAGCCTGTTCGATCACGCAAGGATCAGCTCGGAAACCTTCTTTGGTTGCCTGTTCGCCACTGTCATAAATAGCCCCTGGCACAACCACGCACAACATAGTGCCGAGTCAGAAAACCTATTATGTGCACACGCTCACAGAGAAGAACAATTCTCGGGCGATAGGGTGAACCTCTCAAGAGAGATACCCCTGTTAGACTAACAATATTCTTAATGGAATGTCTGTTAATACGATGGAATAGAATAATAAATAATGTGAACCAAGTTGTTGAAGTAATGCCTAGTTAATGTTTACTGATAGCCCTTGAATATAGCAAGGTAATGGCAATGACAATAACATCACACTAGCACTAACATTAGCATAGTATGAACCATCAAATTCGTTAAATTAGCAGAAATTCACAAAGTGACGCTTCTCCAACCAGGCGTCTGGAACTCAGACCTATGCCAGTCCTGGTAGTTAGAGTTCTGTGCACTTGGATGTCAAAATTTTGGTCCTCTGAATTGCAAGAGTTCAGTGAATTCGACCTAAATGAGGACTAAAAGAATATGGTGCTTGTCAATCATAAACTTAATATTAAAGACTTCGACAATCAAATGGGGATGGCCTTAGTTATTAGTATATTGTTTCGAGGAGCAAGTTTGGATAGCCATACTGATGCATTGTAAGAGATCAGTGACATGGTGGAAAGTGCACATGGAAGTACAGGACTGCAGGATTATTTACCTTAGTGGTGTGAATAGTGGCTCCAGTTGTCATTCCAATTGTTTGGTCAGGAACCAACTCGAAGGTGAACCTCTGGAGAAGCACTGCCAAAGCAACCGTCGCTTCTAGCATAGCAAATTGGTCACCCACACATTTGCGAGGTCCCCCACTGAATGGAATATACCTGCAACCACCACACAGAATCACATTACAGGTCATAGTTTCGCTAGGCAACAAGACGTGCTCCTTGCGATCAATAGGTCAGAGCAGTCACTGACAAATATCACCATTTACAGAATAGCAGATTGAGCCCCAAGAAGCCCGTCTTGGGCCTCATGATCCTTTTAGAAGTTTGAAGTAGATCATATGGAGGCTTTCTATTGTCCAACTATATAGTTATTTTGGCCAACACATCATTGATTCAAGTGATATAAAATTTGGCCACATCCAAATTCTTGATTTTTCACAATGTAATCAACCAAGTTGGTAAAACTCAAACGATGAATCCTTGGTCTTTTATGGGACAAGACATTAGTGCTGATAGCGTCCAATTCACTCACTTGTAGTCTGTGTTGCTTTCGTTGGGCACAGGTGCATCCAAATCAAACCTTTCCGGAAGAAACTCCTCAGCTCGATCCCACACCTCGGGAGAGTGGTGAATGTTGTACACCGATATCATGACATCTTGCCCCGCTTCTATTCTGTAACCTCCAGGTAGTTCATCAGCCACGTTCGCCCTCCTTATCAAAACCTGGTGGAAGAATCAAACCACGTCGCATATAGTTCTCAGTTCTGCAGCTGAACGAACGAACATTGATAAAGGAAGATCCTAACTCGAGCTTTGTCACTGAGCTGCAACGACAACAATCTGGCCATAGTGTCTTCAAGTGTGCCCTTCAAATCACTACAGATTTTCGTATTAGAACTTAACCTAAGTGCCCGAATGGTCCATTGTGGCTGCTTCCATTTCTATAGGAGTTGAAGTAAACCCTATAGAAAGCTCCACGGAAGATAAAAAAAAGTACCCATAGAAAGAGGAAATCATACCCTGCATTTTTTAACAATAGGAATATGTGTTGAAAGTTATGATATTCGAATTTAGTCCTATTTAAATGCAAAGTGGACTTTCTATGCATTTTGGCGTTAAATAGGATGCGCTCAACTGTTAATAGAGCTATGATTGGGATGTGAACATCCATTGGTGAACAATAAAAAACCACAATCATATATCAGTAGGCAAAGAGTCATGTCAAAAATATAGAGATGATACCGGTGGATGAGGGTAGATTCGCATCGATTCGTTAATACAGCGCGTCAAATACTTCAATTCCTTGATGTCATCAAATTGTGGCTTCTTTCCTCCCAAAACTCTATCAAGCTCCTCTTGAACCTTGGCCAGTGCAGACGGGTTCTGCAAAAAACACATGTATCCAGTTAGTTGTAAATTCAAGAACCCAGAAAGACTAAAAGCAGACCAGGCAGCTAATGTAGGCTCTGAAATCTCTGTACAGGACCACTCAAATACAGATAATAACCACCAAGATGCAAACTATGATATGATTTCAGTTTAAGAGCCACCCGTTTTACCTTACTCAGAAGGTACACAGTCCACGTCAACACGGACCCTGTCGTTTCATGGCCTGCCACAAGCATCGACAGTAAATCATCTCGAAGTTGCAGACTAGATACCTGCACCCATATCACAAGTCTCAGCCACTTTAAGTCTCAGCCACTAGGGAGAGCTTCTGATGTCTACAGTGATATGCCATCTCGTAACCCTATTTATTACCTCGTACACCCAAATCGGTAGGACTAACTCCTAAAGTAGCAAGAAGCCCCATGATTCTTTTAGCAGATTGACTAGGTCACATGCGGACTCTCTTTCTTTCAGTTTTATTTATTTTCTCACAAACACATGCAATGTAACCCCATTTCAATGATATTCTTCACAACAGGATCAATCACAATGGTCGTTCCAATGCAATGTGTCCCTGGTCCTTCAGGGGGTAACCAATACCTCTACTCGGCTTGCCAGCAAGAACCGCAGGACACTAGGATCCGACTCATTCACATACTCCTCTCCTTGAACAGTCTCCTTCTCTGCCTCCACCATCTCCTTGCATTGCGCTACGAGCTTCTCTACCGTCTCCCTGATAATCTCGACAGCTCTAGCAGCTTTCTGTTGCCTAGGTATAATCTTGCATAGCAGAGGAATCTGCATTCCATTCCATGTCCAGCATCACGAGTAATTCCATGAGGAAGAGATTCTGAAAGCATGTCAATGACCCTTGCAAAAAGCTGTCAACACATTATCACACTCGCGGTCTGTCACATTTGTTAATCAATTCTTGCCGTTGCGTTCAGTAGTGAATCTATTTGGTGGTAGACCTTTTGCCCTAAATAGACCACGAATAGGCCATATATGAATTCCCAACCTCACTTTTATATTTGTTAATCGGTGAAATTGCAAGAAATTTGCACTTTCCAGATGCCAGTCAAGAATAACGTCAGATCTATACTAATCCTAGATTTAAGAGCTGTGCACACTAGAATGTCAATATTTTGGAACTCTGAAACATGCAAAACTAGAAATTAATTAACATGCAACCAAGATAAACTGAGAAGAATATCAGAAACTCTTTCATTGTAAAGGAGAGCAGCATCCCCATGCTAAATCCTCAGTAGATACGAGAATAGAACGGGGAAGAAAGAGACGCTAACCTGCCAGTAGGGCAATATGTCAGTGGACCTGGACTCGGCTTCCTTTAAAGCAGTGTAAACCGCTTCGATGACAGGGCTGTCAGATTTCAGGGAGTCGAAGTCGTAGTTGAAGACAGAAAGACCGATGATGTCCAACGTCAGCTGTGAAAACTGCGCTTCCATATTCACGGCGGTCCCTGATTCCATCGCTTTCTCCAGCTTGGCAACTAACTTGTCCGAGCATCGGCAGAAGACCCGGTCCACCATTGTAGCCAAGTATTTCTTATGCAGGGAGGGAACGACCGCCCGTCGCCGAGCCTGCACAATGAAAGGTAAAATATGATCGAGTCCTATTCACACCACATCATAATGCCCAAGCAGGGTTTTGAAGTTGATGGGGGCAGAGATTAAATGGTCGAGAGGAGGTCTAGAAAACATAAATCCTATAATAATAGCCCTTCGTAGTCGCTCTCGCAATCCACTACAGGATCCGACTCAGAAAATATCCAGCCAATGCAATTTCAATCCACAATACTTCCATCAAGTTCAAAGTCCGGAGTAGATTCCCCACATGAATTTACTAAGTATCAACTATTGATAGTGAGTTAAAATGCCATTTGTATTGGCATTCACAATATGTCTGGTAATGGCAATCCATGCTACGGTTAACAAAAATGATTTGGCAAGTTTGTACCAACCTGGCTAAACTAACTTGCCAACCATTTTATAACCATGTCCTGATTGCCATTACCTACTCCATTCTAAAGAAGCTGAGCAACAAACCTGTGCATAACCTAAAAACCTGTATTCGGGGAGAGGAGAGAGACAACAAAAACTCAACAAACTATTATGAACAAAAAGGAGAACACTAGATAACTCAAAATCCTCACTAGTCATGAAATTGGACGAGACGAGCTCTGAAATTAGGGTGGACGGTCCCTCATTCCAAACTGCCTGTATTAAATCTGGCAAATGCATAGGCACAGCTGCTCCACAATGTACATCTGGAATGCAAGTGGTCGTTCGAGGTACCCTACACCGATGAACTTCATGAATTTATAGCATTTCCATCTAGATTCAGTAAAATTAAAATTTCTTCTTTCAAAAAATTCACGGTGCTGATTGCCAATTTATCGAAGAGAGTCTGATGTGTGAATTCCACAGTTCCCTTCACATGATAGACATAAGTCTGTACACGTTAACTACAGCGAATTGCGACGCCTACCCAAATGCAATATTCCAAATTTCTGCACAACGAGAACAAAACTTATCGATTGATTTCGAGGTAGTACGCCTCAAAACCAAAATCCTGCCCATATTAGGTCATCTACCAATACATCTTAAAACCCCTATAACTTTCGCATATAGTAACCAAATCACGCATTCTCTCGTGCCTTCAAATCCTCTTTGAATTGCTAGCGAGAAGAACATTGAAAACCTCACCATTCTCAAAGGAAATATGCTCAGCTCCACGCATTCAGGCATGGTTCCCTTACTTTATGTGGACATCATGTGCAAAAGAGCCAACGGGGGTTTGGAAACTGAGACAGCGCGCTAGTCTAAAATAAACCAGCGAGCCCAACATCCCAATGCAGCAAGAGTGTGCGTACCGTCCACAATTGATTTTCCGCAATGGCGAACCCGGATCCGAAAAGAAACTCCGCGACCTCGGCCACCAGTCCTTTGGAATACGTGGTCCCGTAGCCTTTCAACACATGCTTGGCCACGGCGGGATCCCCGACGATGACGAAGTTGCGGGGTCCCGCAGCTAGGCGGTACACGGGCCCGACCTCGCGCATCCACTTGAAGAGCGGCAGGAACAGGGCGCCCCCGAGCAGGTCCTGCACGTCCTCCAGCTTCGCGCCCGCCACGGGAATGCCCGAAGTGTCAGGACCCTTGCCCAGGCGCACAATATTAGTGAGCCAGTCGGGACTCACCCACGACTGCCCCGCCCTCGCCTTCGCCTTCGCCGGGTCGCGCCCGTTGTCGTTGCCACTGCCACAACGCACGCCCAAGCTCCGGGCGCTATGCGCGATGCCGAATTGGGGATGCTTGAGTGGAGAGGACAACGGGAGTGTGCGGCGAAGGCTGGAGACGAAGGCAGGTGTGCGGGCACTGGTAGGAGTGGCAGCCCTCACCGTGGGGAGCGAGGGGGACGCCATAGCTCACTGCGGGGCTGCTGCAAAACGGCTGCAAAACAGCTCAGGCTGCAAGAGCGATGGCATTCAGTGCTTCTTTCGGGAGGGAGAGAGAGAGATGGATAAGGTGGGACCCTCTTCGTTTGCACCAGTGATTTATGTATTTTCATTTTCGAAGAAGTATACTGATTTGTCATCCTCCTTCAGTCCCCCTATGATCTTCCTCTTACACAAAAATGTTCCGGATCAAGCTGGAAAATAGCAATTTTTCAAATTTTGTTTTGAGTTATAAGTAGAATTCGATGCTTTCCTATCGTTCTCGAAATTTCAGTTCTGAATCAGTTATCAAAATGTAGTTGCAGAACAATGAAGAGTGACATTTTTGGCCATTTTGGAGGAGCACCATTAGCCAATCATTTTGTGAATTCCTATATTATGTGTTGTGTCCTATTGTCTTCGTGTGTGTATTGTCATTCGTGCATGTCCATGTTGTGTCCTACTGTCTTGAACCTCTATGGCAAGAAGTTCAGTGAAGACAAAAGCAATTATTTCAAAGAAAGTTGGAAAAAATGGAACAAGAGAAATTGTTGAATTCAACAAGAATTAAATGACCAAGTTATTGTAAGAAAAAGAAAATGTCCAATGTAAGCCAGAACGTCCAAAGACCATCTACCATCAAGAGAATTTTTTGATGGCAAATTGGCCAGGAATTACTTCATTGACATTAGTGAGAATGAACAGTGGAGAGGTCATTCTTATAATGAAATCCATTGTCTGTTATGAATCCTTCAAGGATATGAAATAATTAGAAGATGCAAGTTTGATTGTTGGACATATAGACATGGTTTCAGACATATAAACATTGTTTTAAAAATTCTACTCCAAACAAAATTCTTGCTTTACATATTTCACATGGGTTATTTTATTTCCTACTACTTCACTTGTATAATGAACTTTTCTTTTCATCTATGGTGTACATCCATGGCTACATTGTGAGTGCTCATTTCCCTTTTTTTACAAAGCATGCCAAGTGATGACCCTTCCTTTATCTTGGAATACTTTTTCATATGCTCGTTTTTGTGTCGCTAACCTAGGAAATTGATGTGCTATGCTAATATTGTGTTCAATCAAAAATTATGCAACTAGATGTTTCATTATCTATTGATAAATCATTGTATAGAGTAGTATTCACGATGAACTTCTTAAATTGAAGTGATCTCTATTCTCTCTAGCTCTCAAGAGACGAACATGTAAATAAATACTTCTCCCTCACCACAAAATAATGTATAGATTTTTGCCAATAATTTCTAACCTTACAATGCAAAAGCCAAGGTCCAACTTTGGGAGCGGAATGTGGTGGAGCTTGTGTCCAAGTTGCGGGAGCTTTAGCTTCTCGATAACAATTTGCTTCAGTCTTTAGAAATGCATTCTTCACTCAGGTGTGGCAATAACCTCTTTTAATGTCGTGTATACGGTAGAGCAAAACAATTGGACATTTATGAAGTAAGTATTTGCCAAATCTTTGGCAATGCCTACCTCTACTACTCTTGATTTGATTATTAGCCTTTAAAATGATCTTTTTTGAATATAATCCCAACTAATGAAGTGAAGATTAGTAAGTCTAATTTCTATTCCAATTTGAAATTTTGTAAAATTCCTAAAATTGTGTATTTATTTTACATCCATTTAAACTTTGGCCCTATTATCATGTTCTACCAAATTTCTAATTAATTATAGTATGATACAAAAATTTAGTTTGCACCATGATGTTCTAGAACCAAAATATAGACCAATGGAGAAAATTCATGAGTTTATTTGTATTTGATATGAATTTTTTTCTGTTTTTTTCTTTAAAAATTCTTAATAATTTTAATTTTTATGACATGTTTATGAAATCTGATTTAATCTATGAAAAATAAAAAATAAAAATTCCATTCATTTTCAATGGTAAAATGAAGCATCCAGTATAGAGAGGACTTCGGTGTTTGACCATACGGTCATAGGCTCCAGCGCCCGGAGTTTCAAGGTTAACTTCCATCTTGCCTTTGTGGTTCAAGCTATTCAATGTCTAATTGAGACAACCACTATTGTAACAGCAATTCATCCTTGCTGTAAACATTCGGTAAATACATTTCCATTGCTGTGTCAAATTGGCAAAATTAATTACACAGTAAAACCACACCTCCACTCATGCAACGACAATGATGCAACAATCCTTCATTCAAACTTGGTGTTTTTTTTCAATGTGTTTTCATTCACTGTTCCATGAATTACATCATTGCAACATCATTTGCCCTAGAAGGCATCGTTGCAGATATGTTCTTACAGATCATCATGACATGTCATCTGCGGAGAGCCTTTTCTGACCATCCAACACTACTATCTACACTTTCATGTATAATAGAGAGAAGGAACTGGTAAAGCTAAAACTTGAAAACTTTGCTTGGCACAAATCATTCCACTCCACATATTGTGGTCGAAACACAAATGACAGGCAAATAAATACATCTTGGATTACTAAAGAGCATTTGCTCCATCCAGCTTATTTATCTACTCAAAATGAATTTCACAGCATCTAACGTCGTTGGAAATTTAGGAACTTAATGGAGAACGCAAATACTAGCCAGAAGGCAGCGACAAAACCTACCAAGACGACAGCGCAAACTCCAACCATTGAGTGTTCGAAGCCAAAGTAAGAATGCAGATATTGTTTCACTGTGGCGTTGGGGAAGCCTGGGGCATCGATGGTTGTTTCTACATCGCCAAGTTGTGACACAATCAAACCATAGAGAGTCCATGCGACAGGGCTGAGGTAGTAATACCAAAACCACCACACTGGCATACTCTGCATTGACAACCAGTTACACTTCATTAGGCTGGAGCATACAAATCCACAAAGTTAACTAACTACAAGAATCACAAAAAGATACCAGAAGATGCACATACTAAACATATAATACATCTGATATTAAGGCTTTCCCTAGGGCAATTATTCAGAGACTAGTATGACTGCCACTCACTGGACGGGGAATGAGAAATCCGGAAAAGAGATTCCAGATAGAGTAAAACGCGGAGGAAATGACAGCTGCCAGTTGCTGAGAGGGAGTCAATCCAACCGCCATCATGCCGTAAAATGTGAAATAAGAGAATGTCAAGAACATGAACAAGATGTACCAGAAAAATTTAGCTGCAAGAAAACACAAAAATATCAGTACCAAGAATTTAGTGAAAAATGCAGTATGCCAATCTCCTAAGAATACAGAACTCCAGTCATTCATTGGCAGCCTGCAAAAAACAAGTTCGCTATAGTAAAACGTAGCATGTACCTGCCGTCCATTCAAACTGGATCATGGAGTATGTGATAAGTCCATATACCAAAGTTTGAACAAAGATATAAGGAATTTCGATTAAACCCTGCACGTGGATGAAAATTACGTTAGGTTCATTTCTTAAGAGAAAGACAAAGGGTTTTTTAAAGAGAAAAAAAACACTCAAGAGAGGCGCGCGGAAGTGATATTCCTATCAAAAAAAGCTTTACATATCCACTAAATCAGTGAAATGCCCCTCAATCAGGGCCTCAGATGCTTCGGAATACTGTTGAATGATGACATGGAACCCACACTACTTCTACATTACCAACCTCAAATTGGAGAGTAGATTCCAGCTGGCACCATTCGTTCTCCAATATATGTAAGGAAGAAAAATTGGGTTTTAAACTACTACGACAAGGAACCCGCCGTACATTGACAACACATACCTGAGCGAAGGCGTAAGGCAGGGGTGAATACATGCCAGCTGCTCGCTCCCTGTAGAACACTGATCTCTCTACTGCTACAACAGGTTGTACACTGGACGCGTTGTTTACTCCCAAAAACAGCACAGCAGCATATAACGCCCCCATCACGTTAAAAACGTCCTGCTGTGTCTTTCTGGATTTCATAATATAATACTCGTTTAGTGAAGAAAACTAAAATTAAAATCAAAGACAAGAACTGCTTACAATTAATTTAGGAGTAAAATTACGTAACTAACGCAGGCTGAGCATGTCGAATCTGACTTTCAAAAAAAATTCCACTGCAATATGGAAGATAGTGGTTACCTCTTGGAACCGAGGTTCCAAAAGACTGACCCGAAGATCAGTGCACAGATGACTGTGAAGAAAAATCTCACGGCATTGTAATAAGGACTACGCCAGTAAGTCAATTTTTGCTTCCACAGGTTGGCTTTAAACTGAGTCAAAGAAGATCGCGAGAACTGAGTCGGAAATTCGAGGTCATGCGATCCAGGTTTAGGAACACTTAACGTCTTAATCATTTCCTCGTTTCGCCTGTAGGAAATATGCCATTGAATACTTAAATCAGCATATTTTCACGAAATCTACATTTTCAAGCAATACAAAAAAAGGTTTTTAAGCTCTCTGGATTTCAGTTGCAGAAGCACAAGTTTCTCACCCAAACAAGTCAGAATCTTTGTAAATATCTGAGAAGTCCTTGCCGATGTGCAACTCTGCTCCTGGAGTTGAGACCTCCAGCATCCATGTTGCTGGATTATACCCTTCTTTAATAGGAGGAGTTCCCTCGATTGTCTGCTCCATAACAACGGTTCATTAAAAAAAATTCTCAGAGAATATTGTGATGCCGTTAAGCACATATGATGGAAGAGGATCTCATCTCACCTCGTTAAGGACCACATTGCACAGATCTTACAAAACCCATAAAATTTAAAAAGTTCATCCTTGAAATGATAAGACTATCACCTAGAACTTGTCCATTGCAGGTACCTGAAAATACTCCACCAAGAGCTTTGATTGTACACCAAGAGGTCCAGCATATACGGTTTGTCCTCCACGTTTCAATAGCAACAGCTACACACAGTACAAATTGTTGTGCAATTAGAACCCTCCATCAGTCAACTATATATAATCCAAGAAGAAAGAACATGGTAACTGAGCAAAGCACCATAATCACAAAGAAGGTGCCAAATGTACAGGAAATCAATACCTCATCAAATGCCTCAAATATATCAATACTGGGCTGATGTATGGTACAAACGACTGTTCTCCCTGTATCCACTGTATTTCGAACAGTGCGCATTACGATTGCTGCTGCACGAGCGTCCAGTCCTGATGTTGGTTCATCCATGAAAATAATGGACGGGTTGGCAACTAATTCGACTGCAATAGTCAGACGCTTTCTTTGCTCTGTCGACAGTCCAGTGCTACCAGGAAGACCAACAAGAGATCCTCTCAAAGTGTTCAACTCCACCAATTCCATAACCTCCTCCACGAAGGTCTAGAGAAGCAAAATAACAACCAAAACAAATTTCTGTCAGGTAGATCACCGATTTCAAATTATAAAACTTGACTAAACGCATTGCCTGCTCCATAAATCCACAACCTAGAAGAATGAGTAGCACCGACTAATTGTACGGTGAGAGATTTTGCAAAAATTGATTAAGGGGTCATCCTCCAAACAGAATTCGAATCTTAGTTAACATGTGAATGATTAAAGGGCAGAGTGAAGACCGCTCACCTCTCGAGTTTCAGCACCAACGTCCTTAGGTAGCCGCAACCAAGACGAGTATGTTAAAGACTCGTGAACCGTCAGCTGTGGAGAATGTATATCCGATTGCTCCACATACCCTGCTATACGCGCGAATGTCTCCTGAACCTTGGGGTATCCAGACACCCTAATTTCTCCCTCAATATAACCTCCTGTTTTCCTTCCAGCAAGGACATCCATCAGCGTAGTCTTCCCCGCTCCAGAGACACCCATCAGTGCAGTCAGCACACCAGGCCTAAATGCTCCGCTTACGTTTCGTAGCAGCTGCAGCTTATCAGAAGTGACACCTTCGCCTTTCATGTTCTGCAGTACAAGCACACACTCATAAGGATTCACGAAGAATCTACCCATTGCTATAAAAAATCATGTATTTCCTATGAATAAACGCACTAGCCACGCTATTCAATTAAATTACTGAGCTTTATTGTCCTATGAGAAACTGGAACTGAATTGAAGGACTTTGATAACTTACAGAGGGCATGTCAACGTAGTAGTTGACGTCGTGGAAAGTTAATGACAAGGGTTCGAAAGGCAAAATCATTCCCTTTTGACCCTGGTTATCTTTCTTCAGGTTCGCAATGTCAATTGTCGTCTCAGAATGCGTGTCACGAGAGAATTCCTCCATCTGCACCTCTTCTGGAAAACATAAAATCTCCAGTCATTAGTTTTTCTACTTCCTTTCACTCAATTAGTGTTCGCTAACAAAGCAGGTTCATTTTCATTTTGAGGTTAGTATGTTGAGAACCCCCAAGTAGTATACATTTCAGTACAGTGAATTCGAAAAGAGAAAATGCTGGGATAAATAGCGGAGAAGGACCATCGAGGGGCAATTGAATCATGGAGGTTAGAGGCATAAGTCCCCCCTTTTTTTTGGAGGAATCTCCTCCCATTCAATTCTACGTTGAATCAGTTTGAGGTTCCACATTCATATATGTATCCTGAAATCTACTTATCACTTAGATGTCCCCTCTCCGCAAGTAGTCACAACTTCTGGACACAGCATATAAGTTCGGTACAAGTATAGTTTCCATTCAAATACTCATAGTAAATTCATGTAATGAGGCTCTGCAACTAACCTCGGTGGCCATCTGAATGACCATCACGCACACTCATGCTCTTCCTCTTAGAAGCAAAGGCACGTCCTTCAATCTTTTCCTTCACGGTCTCTTCTGCTACCGTAGCTTGAGGCTTGCCCATCGCTGGTCAAAGCAAAAACATCGATATCAGTAATTTAACAATCCACTATACTAGGATAGTCTAGTTGTAATGATTCTGAAACAAGGATCTTTGCTGAACGATGTCCACCATGACACGGAAAACCGTGAGTATGAAATGGCTTAGAAGAAACAGAAATGAATCACTTACGGCTCAGGTATTGCAGGGCAAAGGTCACCAATATGTTGAAAAGCACGATATAACCAACTAGAGCACCGATGCCAATCCAATACCAATACCCGCGAGTAAATATCCCTCTGCTCTCCAGTATGCTCAGATACAGTGGTCGCCCCGTAATACTACTGAGCTGAAACTCCAAAAAATATATATTAGTAGAAATACTTGAATGCTGAAGTAATTAAACATATGAAATTATCTAGAAACAAAGGTCCCCATATTATTCTTGAGGATGATTGGAAGCACAGGTGACAATGAAAAGACATGTCACTTAGACTCTGTTAAACAGAATAAAGATACACTAACTTTGTGAGTCATGACTCGGAAGTGTAATTCGCTTATGTAACCCTGCACTAAATAAACTACAATGGTAGAATTACTGACCTTCTGCCACCGAGGAGCAAGAAACTCATTAACAGCAATAGCATTTTGTGCATACGACAGAGGTGAAATCCAATATCCCCATATCCACCAAGGATGTATGCTCTCTGTTCCATAAACAAGGCACACAGTAATGGGAAAAAAAATCTTCAAAATAAGAAAGTGACCCTGAGGACACGTACCTCAAAAAAAAATTGAATACAATAATACTGTCCAAATGCTGACCGAGTTTAATTACTAATTTTATAAAACTCCTGCTGTGTGGAGATATTGTAGAAAACAAAATTTCAACGTTCACTGAAATATCACTTTCGTACTTAACTTGAGCGCAGATAGAATCATGTAAATACTGTCATTCACAGGAGGAGGACTTACGCTTTGAAAGGATGAAGCCTCCAAGTAAAAATACAATCATAAGAGCAAAAGAACCAAACGTGTTGGCAATCACCATGCTCCGACCAAGTGCACCTATAAGTCTGAAAAGAGCGACTGCCATTTGATGCATACAAAACAGAAGTAGCAGGTAACGAAAGAACCTGCAAGATACAAATCTTTTATCAGTAGACAATCGGGTGCCCCCTTTTCAAATAGACAAGACTTTGAACGCAAAGGCATCAAGAAATTTAGGAAAGATTTGAGACACATAGCTTCAGGACGACAGGAGACGCGTACGATCCCTGAGAAACCATATGAACAAGGACCAACAAGTCGCAAATGTGTATTCCCTCCGTCCCGCTAACAAAGGCTCCGCTTATTGATTTTGGTCGTTCATCATTGAGCAAGCGATGTAGAATGGAGGGAGTGGATACACACGTGATTTAAATTCCACATCGCTTGCTCAGCAAACAAAATCAATAAATGGAGCGGTTTAATTAGTGGTACACGCACTATGTCCGATTCGGAGATTTTGAGTGGGACGGAGGGAGTACAAATTAAATCCGTTAATAGGTAACGAAGGAGTTGCTCCCAGTGCACGATGAAGGCACAGAGTCGTTACCTGCCAGGTTCTGGGCTAAGCCCTATAATGTAGTAGACGATACATGACCATATTAAGGATTCAGCCACTGAATACGGCAGACGTAGAAGAAAACTGGGAACTGAAAATGCCCAACCCGGGTAGAAAAGATTATCCCGTTGCTTGTAAAAAACAGGTAGCCGTGCCACCGTGATAGACATTTCCGAGAATCCATTGAACATCATGTGCACGAGGGCAAAGAAGAGTGTGCTGAGGTATAGCGACCCGTATAATTCATTGCTTGGGTGTAACCGTGTTCGGAAAAAAAGAGTACAAGCAATGAAGGCTACGAAGGCAACCTGCAACACCAGACAAAAAACTCAAGTCAAACATTTATTATCGTTTTCCAAATTCAGTTCTGAGAGTCAAAATCTTGTACACAGTCAGGATTCACTGATCGTTTTCAGTAGAAAAGAATGAAAGGAATTATTATCATGTTATTTCAAAGGAACGGACGGTAGAAGTCGTAAGTGCTCACCTGACACGTCCGAAATATATACAAGAATCTGTTTCGCTTCATAAGCAATACTTCTCTCTCAACGCAAGCTTTTAAGAGTTCCCACTTAGACAATGCAAACTTAGAGGAAACAAGAGCTGCTGGATGGCTTTCAGTTTTGTCGAAGGGAGTAGCAAGCTTCTCGTCCAACTCCTTACCAATGCGATAATCCTTGAATGCATTTGCTATTTCAGCAACAGGTACATACTGATATGGTCTTCTTTGATCAAACCAATACTGCTCTTGATCCTTTTTAGACGTAACCTGCAGTGAGAAGCACTCTCGCAGTCAAAAACCAGTGATAATACAAAAATCATACATAATTTCTGATCATCAAGAAAAGCAAGATCATGTAAATTAAGAATCACGAAGCGACCAGAAATCAACCGCAAGTTTACTTGTAAACAAATTGAAAATCTTGTCTACTCTCTCGTACCTCTTGAAGGAAGTCCGCAATTCCTTTCCGCGGCGGGAGTTTGAAGCCAACAATTTCAAAAAACTCCAAAATATCTTCTCTTGGCCCAAGATAGACAATGTGACCTTCAGCTAGTAAACAGATGTCATCGAACAGCTCAAAAGTCTCTGGTGCAGGCTGGAGGAGAGCCATTAAAACGGTCCCTTCCATCAAATGCACAAAATTTCGGGTGCAGTTTACAATTTGGTAGGTCGTAGAGCTGTCCAAACCAGTAGAGATTTCATCCATGAACAAAGTCTTTTTTGGTCCAACCACCATCTCACCTGCATTGAGAGTTATTCCACACTAAGCCTAGCACGCAATAGGGAGCAATTATAAATAAACTGTCACCCAGACTTCAGTGCAGGAGCAGGACATTTGAATAGCTTCAGGAAGCAAGAAGCCTGGTCCAATCAAAACAAAAAGCGCATGCTGTGGGACCACTGATAAACCCTTCGACCAAAACCATGCGCAGAAGAAGTTTCAGCAAGTAACTTAACAGTAAGGAGTGTGTGTCACCTCATTCAGCAAGAAAGCTATTAATTAGGCCATAAATGACACATGAGTGCACACGTGGGCGAGAAAAGAATAAGAACCTTGGTTGACATTTCTGAAATAGTCCATGTTCAAAGTTAATTTACCTGTTGTCACTCGTTTTCTCTGACCTCCGGAAATACCTCGAAGCATTTCATTGCCAACAACGGTGTCGGCACATATTTCAAGACCCAGAATCTTCATGATGTAATCTGTTGAAAGACTGTGCTTCTTCCCTTCAACGGCTGAAGCCTAAAGGATTAAAACAAGGCATTAATTGACGATTAGTTTCACATTGTGTATCCATATTCCACCAACAGCACTTCAGAATTCCATGGTACAAATTTAGACTTACCTTCATGTATGCATCTATATCCGGATCCGGGTGGATATTGTGTTCCTTCTCTCTACGAGCAAGCTCTGTCAGCATGTCTACAAGAATCGAACAGAAAAACAGAAGTTCTTACAAGATTCAGTCATCGGGATTATGATCGCAGGTGCAACTATCCACATAAACCCTATGAAACCAAGCTTTCACAATAGGGACACTCAAAAGGACCTATAGAGCCGCTGCTGGAGCTTCGTTGCAAGCCACAAGACATAAATTTCTAGTTTGATGATAATCACTGCTCCTGGATCCACTTATTCTATTTGCACCCAAAATGATACACTGCGATAGTAATTCAGTGAGACGAAGAGCTAACTGTATAATTACAGGACGACATAATGGATACGGACCATATTTGTAGCCAACACCCTGACATCTTGCGGCGAAATCCAATGTCTCCCGAACGGTAAGCTCCCCGATATGGTTGTCAGTTTGACTAATGTACGACGAAGTTCTTTGAGGAACAAATTCGCCAAAAGTGTGTCCGTTGTATGTGATCTTCCCGGAAGTCTGGAGTATAACAAGTTCAAATGAGCCTCAATCCAGTCGAGGAACGACATTCTAAAGCTTTGAACAAAGAAAAAATTCAATTATAAATTTACAAACCAAGAAAATACAAGGATCAGAGCACAATGAGAAAGTAAAAGAAAAGCTCAACTATAGTAATGCAAACATCGCAAACAGAGTTCTACACAGTTTGACTTAAGTAAACTACCGTAATGCAAGTTTGGAGCTTTAGAATTTTTAGTTAGAAACAAAAACGTTCAGAGATTATAGCTTCGTGGCTTACCCTCAAGGAGTTGTCAAGTTTTCCAGCTAGCGCTAGTAGCAGCGTGGTCTTTCCAGCACCTGGAGGACCTAAAAGTAGAGTCATCCTGCAAAAATAGAAATGATGATATAAGGTAACTCATTAGATCGACTTGAGTCTGGTGAACAGAGCAATTCCATGGCATCCCGACCTATCAAGGGGCCCCCTTCCACCATTTTTGCTACCAATATACATTCCAATCAATACTACTATTTCAAACAGCTGGAAAAAGTGCCAAAGACTAGTACCTGCCAGGTCTAACTACGCCACTAACTTCATGCAAGATAGGAAAGTCCCGCTTATTGTTTGGCAAAACTCGACAAGAAGCCAGCATACCCTGCACGAAAATAGCTACGTGTCAGATATAAGGTTCCATTAATATTTGAATTGTTTCAAGATATTACACCCAACGTTAAATTGCGGAGTGAAAAAACGGATATAATCAATCAGTTACCTCCACCAAATTTCGTGTAAAATTTATTAAACTCGGCAGCGCTCGACTTCCGACGTAAACATCTGCATTCACGGACAAATCCTCAAACCGAACTTCGACGGTGGGCTGCGTTACTCCCACTCTGCGGAAACAGTTCACGTCAACTTGTTAGAAAAAAAATTGGAAGTTCACTGCCATCTCATAGTTACAAAGTAGTCGGAAGAACGGCGCTCAAGAATTGAACGTTCTCGCATTTAGCTCAGCATGAAGTTTAAAGTTTCTCCCACGTTCTTCAACTTACAATCTCAAGAACATATGGAGGTAGGTTGAAAAAGAATGTACTAAAACGCAAAACTAGGGAGCGAAAACGCATTCTAAAAATCTCCAGTCTGGCATATGCGCCCGTTCTTCGTCAGAAAGGGCCACGCAAGCTCGTGTCCCGAACATATTCACGAAAAATTCGAAACGAACACGACAAATCAAATAGACAATTCGTGACATCGCGCGTCCATACCTTCACAAGACGAATGCTGCAACAAACGAACATAGAAGGAATTAATTTCTCAAGACAAAAAAGAAAGAGTGTCCATGTCCTAACCGAAGCAGCCGTTCCTTGACCTTCAACAAGAAACGCTCATTGTTCTGCTCGGAGGTGGCCAAAGCTTTCTCCACGATGCTCGTCCTCTGTCCTTTCGCAAGATACCTCACATCAATAGGCCCGCGCATCTCCTGCGCGTCGCCGTTAGACTCAAGAATCGCCGTACGCAGGCGGTGGTACGTCGGCAGTTTCTCAAGAGCGGCCCACTCGAGCTCCGCCAGATCGTCCGACTCCCGACGGCTCCCTGTGTCCGACCAACTCCGCGACCCGCCGTGCTTTCGTTCAAACCATATGTCCCCTTCGGGAACCGTACCTTCCGCCATTGCGGCACTCCACCTCTTCTCGCCAACTTCCAATTCCCCTCGGGAAGGAAACTCTTCTCACTGCAGGAATTGAATTAACGAAACTCTGAATGGAATTGCACCTATTTATATCCAAAAAGAAAAGACGTACGACAACCTTTGCGAATTGAAGGCATGCAGTGCTTCCAAAGCCACTTGAGAAGCTGTCCAACCAGAGGCACAAGAATCGAGCGACAGAAGTCGAAGGTCGCGAAGAAGAATCGCTCGAATGATAACTCGAAGCCCCCGGCCAGGGAGACGATGAACCCGAGTTTCTTTCTAGAAACAGTGAGTAGATCCAAGAGTTCTCGCAGAACGGACGGCGGTGTAAAAGGGGCCCTCTCCAAAAGTGTTCCACTCCCAGTGTGCCACCTTTTCTGGAGGCCTAGAGGCTGCAGCTTTTCATGAAGTCAGTACCAATCGAAATACAAAGCAGGAATCGTGCCCTCTATTGAAATATTGAAATATATTATTTGATGAATATAATATCAAAGGCTCTCTATCAAAGGCCTTCCCATAGTACAAATGTAATGCAATGCCACCGTGGACAAGGATTATGTCATTATCTTTTGAAGGGTGTTTTCTTGGCTCTTTCTTTGGACAACCTCAAGAAAGATCCTGGATTGTAGACTTCTATGATATAAGTGTTTAAGGCAATTTTTTTTAATTTGGGCAATATACCCCTCTTGTCTCTATATCTTTGACTGCCTCCAAATATTCTCTAATGTTGAAGGGTGTTCCAAAACTCCTACAATGAACTCCAATTAAGAACATAGAAATAATTATCCTTTTTAATATGAAAGCTTTTACAAGGAGCTCAAACCACATGGCTTATATAATAGAGACCATCAATAGAAGACTATTAGTTCTTAGAATAGACTAGGACTTCTATTCTACTTTAGCTTTCTATTCTTGATTCTATATAGAACCATCCACTAAAGTAAAAGTCATAGTTACGCTTATCTAAATCATATATTATTCATAGAATATTATTTACAATATTTTTAGAATTTGTTAGAATATTCTTAGAATATTTTTAGATATTTTTATAGTGATTTTTTTATAGTAAACCAAAAAAGGTATTCTAAAATAAAATGCACATAAATTCTAAACAAATATTTATGTAAAAGAATTGTGCATTATGGTAGTTCCATTTTCACTTCGAAAGTAGTAGTTATAAAACAATGACATTAATTTATTAAAATATTATCTCACTAGACATCTGGATCTAATCATGTGTAAAAACATTCACCACATAGATAAAATCAATGATGGGATGGTGATTTCCCTCCACGCCGTGCTAGACAATCAAGTGGACAAAGGATTTCTTCTATTGCAAGCAGACATCTATGTTTGAATTAGGCTTAAATGGAGTTGTTTAACTCAAGTGCTTAAATTCACCATCGGAAGATATCTATCTTTAAGCAATTTGTACTTGTTCACTAGTGCACATTTCATCATGAATTAGTTCATCCATCTATGCATTCATCTATCAAGTGTCATAACAATGTTTACTATACAATCATCATGAATTCTTTTATTCATCAATGCATTCATCCATCTAAGGTTGTGACAAAGGTCATGATAGACTTCCTTGCAATATTCCCCAATACTTTGAGGGTACGAGGGCCCTACTATTCCAAATAAAAAATGTTGATTCAAAGTCCATTATAACACTAATTGATACCAATCGTAAGGGGGGAAATTAGGGCCAACGTCAAAATTATTGTCTCTACAATGTAATTCCTCTTAAATTGAGAACCTAAGAGCAATTTTGGATAAACGATTTCAAAATTTATAGCTTTTTCATTTGCTATCCAAGAAATGCTTAATGAAAGGAATCTACTTTAAACTGTAAAGAAACCCATGTTACAAGTGATAGATTCTAGATGACTTCTAATGTAACAACCCGTGTTTATATGTCAAGAAAAACATCCGAAGTAACATCTTGAATTTCTAGGGTCAATTTTAGAAACACCTATTTTCAGCACTTTGAAAATTCATAATTTATTTATATGGTCTCCATGAACTACATTGTAAAAGAATCAAGAACCCCATTTCAACTACCAATAACACTCCACGAAGAGTTTTTCAATAGAATAATGGGAACCATGCTGAATTGCTTATTTGTGTAGCCGGTTCCAGCTCCGTGCCAAATGAGACTCCGACCCAATCCGTCATGAATTATATATTCAAGACATGCAAAGAAACAACTGGAATCAAGAATCATTCCTTCCAGAGGCAGTCCAATACGTCAGATTCTTCGAAAACATGTGTTTTTTCAGGGTGTTCGCAGTGTTCGGCAGCCTTCGGCATCAGCCCAGGAAGTTTCCTTCGCAGCTCTCCACGAACACCCCGACGAAGGACCACGGCCACCCACAGGCGGCGTCAACTCCCCTCCCTGGACAGAATGTTCCATGAACGACACGTGGCTTACGGAGACCACAACCAAGTGGAGTCCCATGCTGATGGCCGAACCGAGTTCTGTTGATGAGTGAGGGCCTGCCTGCGGCTGCCTGATGCGGGTCCCGTCCAGGATTTTTTTTTTCATTTTTTCTGAAGAGCCAAAGTGGCGATTTAAAGTGTGTTATACAGTAGTAGTGGTCCAAATTTCAACACTCATCCACATATTGGATAGAGAACATCACATAAGCACATATTACAAGTCTTTAATTTTCTTTTCATCCTCAATCTAGGCGATTTCATCCAAGATTTTTTTCTAATTTGAAGTTTTCTAGCAAAAAACTTCACATTTTTCTGCCATTTCTTAGCCAAATTATTTTTTTCTAGCACCAGAAAGCCAAAAAAAAAAAGCCTCGGTCCCGTCCATCGCTCACTATTGAGCGAAAAACAAAAAAAATCCAGAAAAACGAAGCAACCCTTTCATTCTAAACTCAAGGTAAGAGCCAATTGCCATTGGAAACTGGAATTGGAGGGGCCTCTAGGTTGACAACGGGCAGCAAGGAAGAAAACCTCTGAAATCTCAAAGGGTCGAACATGCCAGAAAACAAGCTCTAGCCGAGGGTCCGGGAGGTCCAAATTTGCTTCCAACTTTTGCATAGTTGGAGGCTGGAGGTCGAGTCCTAGACCCCTCTAGCCCCCAATGGCAACAAGCTCTAAGAGCTAGTTGCCATTGGGGTCCTCGACCTCCAAGCAGGCTCTGTTCAATTTTGGATTGGAGCTGGACTTCCAGGCTCCAGTCCGTGGATTTCGTGGTTACAGAACTGAAGGGGCTCTTGGAGGGCCTATTTACAGCAACAAACAAGGTTAATAAATGTGCTAAAAGTTCTGCTCTGGTTCCTGAAGCACAGAAGTTACCAAGGCTATGGTTTTAACTTATTAGAACACTTAGCATCCAGAAGGGGTCCAGCCTGGCCTCTTGTGATTGCAATGGAACACCATTAGACCTCCAGCCTCTGATGAGCCAGCCAAACCCCCCTCCAATAGCTCGACCTCTAGGTCCCTAATGGCAACAGGCCCTAAGAGCCGATTGCCATTGGGGGCCTAGACCTCCAGGCGGGCTCCGTTCGACTTTGGGTCAGAACTGGACATTCGATCAGACCTCCAGGCTCCAGTCCGTGGATTTTGCATTTATAGAATTGGAGGGGCTGGAGGGACTCGTGGAGGACCTATTTACAGCAACAAACAAAGTTAATAAATGTGTTGAAGGTTCTGCTATGGTTCCAAAAGCACAGAAATTACCAAGGCTGTGGTCAAACTCTAAACCCTGAATGGGCTCTACTCAGGAACTCAACTATGCAAACAGTAACATCAAATCCGGAAAGGGGGTCCAGCCCGGCCTACTGTGATTCCAATGGAACCCCACTGGACCTCCGATCAGCCAGACCCCCTCTCCAGTAGCTGGACCTCCAGGTCCCTAATGGCAACAGGCCCTAAGTAGGTTCACTGTTCAGGAATCTTGCATACTGCAACCTGAGCAGTGAGCACATCATCCGGCATGTGGGCGGGGCTCCCCAACTTTATCCTCCAGTTGAAGTAGGTTGGGTCAGCCAGTTAGTAACGAACATTGGGACTTGGGAAGTACAGAAAAGTGCTCTTGTCCGGAGTGACTGATGACGCTACTGTACTAAATTTCCTCCATGGATGAAACATTCCCAATTTGAATGAAAAGTGTGTGCATTGAAAAACGAGCAATGGGCTTGTCAATTCATCCAATGCAGCAGAGTGACATCGGCCCCATGTTTTTGTAGTGATGTCATCCACTGAATGAGAGAGATCATGTGGATTGAATCTACGATCAATCAAGAAGAACCGGCGGCTAGTAAGTTCAAAGTTAGCCGGTGGGATTGCTTAAAAATCTGGTTGCAATTTGACAATATTGGCTTAAAAAAAAAAAAATATATATATATATATATATATATATATATATATATATATATATATATATATATCTGTGAAAAAGTCCATCAAATTTTTATTTTGAGTTAAAAATAGAGGAAAAAAATTGGTGACACTGTACTTGATAAAACCGTATCAATTGACGGAAAATAGCCGGTAAGTTAAAACTCAGAAAACTTCCCGAACTCTGGACGGAATGCATGAATCCGTCGTCCACTAAGCTTACTCTGTCGTCCGATCTTTCCAAAGAATTTGTTTGTCAGATGTTCAGTTGCTTTTGAGCTTGTACCAATGTAGACTAACTTACCGTATTTGTTTTTCCTTGAGAAGCTACCTGTCGTCCTGTCCTCGAGAGAGGTACGAGATGCCTGACGTACGCGGTGGATGGAAGCCTGACGTCGGTCTTGTCTTGCCCCAAACTAAGTTAAGTATAGACTCCCACGTGGCCACGTACTCTCCCATTCCCAATTCGTGCATGCCTGTGGACTTGTGGAGCTGGCCCTTGCCTTCAGGACTCAGGAGCCAGAGGGAAAGGCGTGTAAAGCTCACTAGGGCTTTTTGTTTTGTTTTTCATTTTTTATGAAGTGCCAAAGTGGCGATATAAAATGGTGTAGTGAGTGGTGCTCCAAATTTCAACATTCATCCACATAATTGGATAGAAAATATCACATTAGCACACATTAAGAAAAAGCACCCCCCCCCCCCTTGTTTCAATATCATTGCAGTATTGTTTCAATGGGGGTAACAATCCAATACTGAAAGTATATTGTTGTATTATTGCAACTAGTATTGCAACAATAAAATTTTAATATTGGATTGTTACCCCAATTGAAACAATACTACAATAATATTGAAGCAATGAGGGTTACTTTCTTGATGCATAGATCACATGTTCACAATTCTGTTTTCATCTACAATCTGGCAATGTCATCCAAGAAATTTTTTTTCATTCAAAATTTTATGGCAAAAACTTTACAATCTATATCCATTTTTTAGCCAAATTATTGTTTTTCACAAGGAAGCCAAAAAAAAGCCCTACAATTCATTGTTGTTGCTGCCTCACTTTCATACAAGCTAGGGAACCAAGGGACTTTCCCATTGGCATGCGGCCTCAAGTTTCGTTTTGCCATAGATGGCCGGGGTGAACTGATCCCTTCACTGGTCATTGATCATGAAAAATGCTGAAATTTTTTATTTGCCATGCATGATAAAATTTACGAATTTTGAATTCATAGTAGCAATCAAAGGACCCCAAATAGCTAGGAGAGATATAGACGATAAATTAACCAAGCACAAAATATTTTGAGTTATTTTAATTTTTTCTTTTGCACCCTTGGAATGACTTGGGTAGGATGAGTGAGGAGGTGGGTTCATCCCCAATCCCATAGATGAGAAAGAGTTGTGTACACTAGGCTAGGGAAGCACTCACTCGTACAACTTGCAAAAAGTATGCAAGCAGAATGTGGTAATAAGTGGATAAACAAGATGAATTTGTCAAACTCGTGGAAGAACATTGTATTGTAATCAGCCCAAGAGGGTGAGTAACTTAGCATTTGCCCCAACTTGCCGTAAAGTGAATGGAGCTATTGTGACTGTCCCTGATGATTTACAAAGTAAATGTCATTTGGATCATGTGATTTTATGAGTCTTGAAAACACATGGCCAGCCTCATTCAAGTGAAATTTTTGAAGTCAATCCTGCCCTTGCATTCAATGCTAGTGTGTGTTGTGATCAGCACTTCAACCTGTCAAATTCTTGCATCCAAGGGTTCTTATAAGGTGAGTACCCCAAAATCGCCACTGATTGCTATTGTGCCTAATTTCTATTAGGAAACTATTTCAATTTTAATATTTTCTAATTGGAAAGTGAAAGGAGGTTCCAACGCACCAAAGAACGCAATATTTGAATTTTGTATGCAAAGTTTATGAAGGAACAAAGTTTGGTTCTAAAAATGTTTCTTCCATGTAGGTACATGTATTGATTGATTTTGGAGATGTATAGTACCTACCAACAAGTTTATGTTCAAATTTTCAAACTATGAGTGTCATTGAAAATGAAGGGCAACTTTGATTGATTATATCTTCTACTTTAGACCTCCAAACTTCATGAAACTGCCACCAAACTATTGAAAAGTGAGTTGACTACATTCTAAATATCATTTAGATGCTAATTCAAGCCACTTGTTTAAGAAAAATCCAATTGCATTGTCTACACTTAAAGTTGTATTTGTAGCTCCTACACTATGATGGCAACATCAATGCTTCTTGCACCAACACAATTCAGATTTTTGTCAATTTGAGCTTCATATATGGAGATCCAACAATCTCTCAATGCAAAACATGCTTGGGTCAAGCAATGTGGCAGCTTATAAATACATTGTGTGTGTGTGTTTTGGTGAGTGGGTATATCTCTAGAGACAAAATCAGATTGTGTGACATTGGAGGTCTTCTTGATTGTAATAATGACTTTAGTGATGGTATAAGGTGTGCTTTAGAACTGTGAACACCAACACTAAACTACATTTGACTCGAAGAATGTAATATGAATAAACGAATCTTCATTTGAAATTGGAAAAGATCAACACAAGTGAAGGTATGATGAAAGTCATATAAATGTTTTTCTTTGGATTGTTTAGAACCATTTTAAAAATCTAGTTGTTCATTAGTGATGATATGGGTGCATTCACTGATTTCAATAAGTGCCTCCTTGTTAGAATGCCATGTGATAGATGAAGAGGTAGGGACTTTGTTGTTGTAGTCTATGAAAGTTGATTGAGTGGCTTTTACTTTCTTCATAATCACTCTAAGACATTCATACTCATGCAAGATGGTGCTCCAGTGCACTATAATAGGAAATTAAGTGATTGGAGACAAGCACATTCCATGAGAAAGCTTTCATGGCTAGCAAACCCTCCTAACTTAAACCCCATCAAAAACCTATGAAAGATTGTGACAAGCATTGTCTAAAACAAGGAGCTACCACAAAACAAAGAAGAATTAGTCAACACCATTCAACAGATGTGGGAAGAGGTGTCTCTAGAGATGATTGAATTTCTCCTTACTAGCATGCCTTACCATACAAAGGTTATAATCAAAGCTAATGGTGGTAGCACTAGATGGTAGATAGTTTGTCAAAAAATGCTATATTTACAAAGAAATTTGTACGTTTTTTGTAAATTCTTAAGACATCAGCAAAGTAGACTTCCTTATCTTTCCAATACACTTTGCGGTTTGTAATTTGGATCATTTTTGAGCATGTGGTGGCAATTTGAAATTGGAGGTTTGGACCTTGTTTTTGTAAATTGACTGCTGTGAATGTAAACTTGTTGGTGGGTACTGTACATGTCACTAGTAGAAAACATTGTTTTGGACCACAACTAGCTAAGGTAAAACAACCCATTGCGGTCAAATGACCCATAGTGGTCACCTAGGAAGTCACCCCATTGTGGGTTTTTTCAGCCCCCATTATGGGCTTTATTAGTAAATGAGATTTGGACCACAATCAATGTCTTTCCTGATAGTAATGGAGTGATTAGTGACTGTATTAGGAACTTCTAACTTCTTAGTGTAATTTCATTGTAGGAAGTAACTTTTCTAGGCCTTTCACATCAGAAATTATTGTGACTGCTTTAGGTATGTAAGATGAGCATGATGGATACAGATTTTGTTGGTTCTGGGGTAGTCTACAGACTCTTTTAGGCCATGATGGGCTGAACACTTCAAAAATTCATAGCAAATTCATACTTTGTCAAAAAAATATATAATTTCAAATGCTCTCACTGTTTCTCACACCTATGTTTATGTGGAAAAAAAATGAAAAAATTTCAGCGATGGCATGAGTACAAACTCCTAATTTTGACTGCAATGGGCTGTTTTACCTTAACGTTTTTTGAAAATTGCTTTGCATGGAATGCAAATTTCTAAAAACTGCGTTGCAATTAGCGCAAATTTTCTATTGTTTGGCAGAAACCCCAAAAAAATGCTAGTTGATTTTTGTTGATTGAAACATTATTTTCTATTATTGATATATAGTGAAGATGGTGGTTTAGGGTCAATGGCACATTTGGGGGGGGGGGGGGGGGACACTGTACATTGCACGGATGGTCGGGAAAAATCCAATGGCTAGTTTAAAGCTAGCTAGTGGAATTGGGAAAATAATTGGTTGCATTTTGAAAACAAAGGATGTAAAATAAAAAAGAATTTGGTAGGTCCAGAAATCAATTGGTGGTCACCCAAAAAAACTAAAGAATATTTTAATGGCCTCCTTTCAACAATTGGTGGATTCCAACTATCATGAGATCATAATTAGTAGCTAATACCTAGGTGGGATTAGATACTCAATGAGGTGGACAAGCTACCAATTTGGGAGGGCGGGTATTAGCATAGGGGATGGGGGGCCTAACTGTTGGAGCTAAGGATTGACAAGAGTAATGCTTTGCAATAGTCAATCATGAACTCAAGGCATTGCCCTAAATTGTTTGACTTGTACAAAATTAACAACCATGAAGAGTAAAACATGAAGAGATGGCCTTGCTTGACAACAAGAGAAGAGGAAATTTCAAAAAAATCAAAGCAATTTTTTGACAATTGAAAACTTCGGAGAACAAGTAGGCCACTTTAGAGCTTCAAATTCAAGCCTTTTACATCCATTGACATAATTGAGCATGTGCATTTAGACCAGGAATATGCAAAGAAATCTCACCTAATGTAAGAAGGACCTTCACCTTCACCTTCACCTAAGCATCTAAGGGTTGTAAAGGAAGTTGCAAAATTCAAAGAGCACCATACAAAGTCAAATTAAAGGCTCTAATCTTTGTGTGAATTATAGCAAAACACTTAGAAATGAATTGTCAACTCAACAAATGTCAAAAAAGAAAATTTCAAAAAAAGAATCAAAATTTGGACAATCAACAAATGTGAAGACCAAAAAAGAGACATTGAAGCTTTGATATCTAGATTCTTGACATCCATTGGCCAATTGAAATGTGAATACCAACCATGACTAAATACGCTATAAAATCTCAACCCTACACCTAAGGTAAAGATGCAATGTTCATTAGTACTTTCAATTTGAAAGTGGCCTTTTAGTTCATGTCAATGTGAGTTGGGAGGAAATTGGCAAGTGAAGATTAACCAATAGATTTTGTAGTTTAACCACTCAAGGATTGGTGGTGTTTGAGCATAGTTCTTGTTTTTTTGACTAGCTCTTGTAACAAGCATAATTCCTCAAATGTGTGGAATGATTTTGATGATTGCCATTGTTGAAATGAAAGAAGACTAATGTAGCCTTCCTAAGAAAAAAAGATCAACAAAATCACACAATCTTTGAGAAAATGCCACCATTGACAAGATTGATGAAAGATATCCAATTAGGTGGAACTTTGTACATATGTTGCAGTTGGAATGTTGCAATCAGTGTCGCGCCCCTTAGTGACACTTACCACCTTAAGCTCACTTTCCAAACACTTAACAACTCAATGCCACCAAGGTTCACGCTCTCCTAACATTGCACATGCCACGCACTCACAATGTTAGGTTCCAACTCAAGTCACGGGGGTCCCCATTCCTCCGTGACTCCCAATCCTTTCCTTCCACTATTTAACTCCCACAAGACACCAGGCATGTCATTTGTTGACATGGGGCGGAGCTTCCATTGATGTCCAAGCACCCGGTGAGGCACTACTCCCACCGGTGCTAACCGCCCTTGAATGGGACCCAACTCCCCACTAGGCCCAACCCAACTCATTTCAGGACTCACTAATCGGGACTCACTAATCGGGACTCACTAATCGGGACTCACCAAACGGGACTCACACCATGGCCTAGTGTGGAGTGGGACACCATCCAACCGGTATCAAGAAGTACACAAGCACTCCATGGTAACACACAAGTGGTGGTGAGGCTTCAACACTAACCTCACCATCCGGGGCCGCTTAGACTCACCATGGCACCATCCGGGAGTGAGGAGGGAGACCACCCCTCCTCATAGTACTCTCTATGGGATTCGGCAACCCCCCCCCCCCTTGTATGTCAAGGGGGACTCCTAAACACCCTTTGGTTTTGGAAGACCACCCCGTTTCTCCCGATTCGCACTAGTTTGGGACTTTTGAACTTCCACCCGGCATAACTTTGCGGTCCGGGATCCAAATCGCACATGCGACCCCATTTTCGACATCTACGCGACGCGTAGATGCCGATGGACTACTCACTTTCTCCATTCGGACAAGTACTCGCAAAGTTATTGCCCTCCAAAGATTCGGGACACTCCCGGCGCAGCCGGGACACCCCCAATTTTGAACGCCCATAACTTTTGACTCGCAAGTCCAAATCACGCGTTTTTGGACGGCTAGAAGCGTCTTCTCAAGACTTTTTCAAGCATGTATCACACGCCCCCAAATTCGTCCAAATCAGAGCGCTACATCGCTCTGATCGCTCGGGACTCCTAGTCCCCCTCACCTCATCTCTTGCAAGGCTTGGGGAGTCACCCCCAATGTCCCCCTTGCTCACCAAGGTGGCACGGGCACGCCTTGTGATGAGAGTCGTGACAATCGGAGTGCTCAAAAGTGATCCCAAAACTCTGATTTTTTTTCCCACAAGTGCATATGATCATGATATTAATGTGTAAATTTTTTCAAATCACTTTGAAGTGTGGAAAAAAAGATACGAGGATGTGAAGTGATAGCCCAAAGTGCCTTTTCCATTCTCAAAAAACTTTATCGGAAATCTCTCATTCAATCATTTTTGGATTAGACTATACTGATGGATTTAACAAAAAAAAATCATTTAGGGTCTCTTTGTTACTCACAGATTGTTATTGTCAGGTTTATATTTTTGAATTTTTTTACAAATGTAGTTGCAAAAGTCATGTAATGACCTTAGAGCATCGCCACCCATTCTCGCCAAACATGGCAAGGCTGGTCTAAGGCAGGCCCGGTGACAAAAAAATAGTCCACCGGGGACCCGGCCCGGGACAAAAAGAGACCGGTCACTCCAAAAGTCTCTCGCCAAACACTAGGATCCAGTCCCTGCCATCCTTCTTATTTGGGTGCTTGATCTTGTCAGGTTCTTGGTTTGTGTGCTACAATACATTATATCTTGCATTTTTTAATCAATTGGCATGTTGATTGGCTCCTCGGTTTGCAAAGACATTAATACTTTGAGATTGACTGCATTTGGCATGTCTGGAGGGTGGGAATGAATCGGGCACAATAGACGCCCGAAGGGAACAGGGCCCGGACCACCCCATTCCCCCAACCATGTTTGGCAAGAATGGGTGGCGATGCTCTTATGGTCCTTCAGGGTTTAAGAGTATGCAACTGCTTAGTGTTGACTATTGAAGAAAAAGGTTGGGATGAATTGACCCCTTTCGTTCATCCCCCAAGTCATTTCCAAGGGTGCATGTAAAAAAAAGACCCCCTATTTTGTGCCTAAATAATTCATTCTCTGCACCCCTCCTCTCTGGCTACTTTGGAGCCTCTGATTGCTATTATGAATTCAAAATTTTCAAATTTTATCATGCATGGCAAATACAAAAATTCAGTGTTTTCCCTCAAGGATGAGCAAGGGGGTCAGTTCATCCTGGCCAATAAAACTGCCAGCCAGTCCATTTCCATCGAAGGAGGAAGTCAATCAACTTGAGGAGCTCCAAATATGTCCCCAACACTGCAAGGACATGTCAGATGAGTCTATGTTAACTGTTTTGCCAGACTTCTGGATCACAACAACCTCTGCAGTCTCACAGATTCCTCTGAAAAAATAGACAGTTAAATTATTAATGGTGATCATCAAATTCACTTACTGTAGGTTACACAGATTTATAATAACAGATTCAGTATTAACCCCTGAGCGCCCCAGCGCCCCAAATTTGGCCTCCTACTATGAGAGGTTTGACCATTATGATATCCTAGGACCTAGGTTGTCCAATGAAAACTTTCATTAGTTTCCTCCAAAGATGCCCTCTTAACCCCTAAAGGACGAGGCACATTTTGGACACAAACTGTGAAAAACTGCCACTTCTTAGAACAGTAAGAAAAAAATGAAAAAAAAATGTTTTTTTTCAAAATTCAATCGTACAAATTTGTACTAGACTACTATGGGAATATGTGGAAAAAATTTCAGAAACTTTGACCGCACAGATTGAAAGATTATAACGTTGGAAGTTAGAAGAAAAAGTTTTTTTTGGACCCTGCCCGACAGGGCCAGCAGACTTTAACTCCTGTAAAAGTGAGATTTTTACAATATAAATGGTTAGTTTTTTTTACATTTGTATCTGAAATCATGTAAATTACATACCTGTAAAATTTCAGAAGTAAAGGAGGAGTTTTGCAAAAGCTGCCCAATTAAAAAAAAATTTCGGGGCAGCATAACTTTTGATCTGGGCATCTGATCGAAAAAAAAATTATATTCCCACTGAGGGGGTACATGTTTACACCTTGTCTCAAAAATTTGTGAACATCCAACCAAAATTGACGTCATAGGAACCTACCTGGATTTCGATTGTCCGTTCAACAGACAATTGTCCTTTAGGGGTTAACTTATCTTACTATATTGCTGTAGGAATCTGTTTTCCTGAAGTTTGGGTCAATGCACTCACGCTGAAACCATGACATGGTATGAATATCATAAAACAATTATCAATCTCTTACTTACTAAGGCTTTCAGTGCCCACTGCCCAGCCCTGATTGGGGGTTCTCCTGGTGGCCATTTTGAGCAGTCACTCATGAGCTCAAAAACATCACCCAGTCAGAGCTGATTTTTTTTTCAAACTAAGTTATTGGGATTTTTTCCATACAACAATCAGTTGTTGTTTTTCCAATATGGAGATGACTTACTTCTATCTGTCTGTAATTGCAACCAAAGGATGCAGCTGCTGCATGTGTATGTAGGTACTGATATCTTTGAATATACAGACCCATATCTGTAAAACCATATTTGTATATCCGCCATGGACCACATACCATATCCATATCAGCATCAATTTGTAACTGCTTCTTTGTTTTGACAACAATTCTTAAAGCAAAAGCATCTCTTACTTCCTTGAAGAGTGCATTGTTACAGCCACTTCATGGTGCATAGAGTAAAACTATGCACCATGACAAAACAAATTAATGAAAATTTAATTTCAACATCACCCCCTCTGATAGTTTTGGTAGGGTCCAATTTACAAAAGATTTTAAATTTCAATTGAAGTTAGCATAGAACCCCACCTCCCCTTCTTGTAATTTTGGGAGGGTGGGATTGCAAACAATGAATATGGGATAATCCCATACTGTTGTATCTGTATCCCATCATCCATATCTGTATATTGCTGTTTCGTATTCGTATTCGTATTCGTACCGTATTTCGTATGTAGATATGATGGCTATTGATTTTTCTGATGGCTAGGGGATGGAATTTTTTTGAAATGAATCAGATGGCTCCTAATTTTTGGGGGGTGATAGGGGGAATTTTTTTGAGGGGGGAGTGTGATAGACTCTTTTCAGTGGATAGTATTCAAGAAACACAAATGTTGTGCTTTGTCATCAAATCGAAAATTTGTTTCAAAATAAACTTCTCTAATAATTGTTGATTTTCACATTCCCCATAAAAGGCATTTGTAGCCTTGCTCTACGAAGATCTCAAACATGGGCAAAGCGGATGAAAATTACTTTTTGGTCCTTCCAAATATTGGTCAAAGACTTTATCATGTCCTATCAAGATTAGGCCTGCCAAATCTAAGTTTAGCCAAATTTGTCCTTACATCCTATAACAATAGGTAACAATATTTGTGGGTCTCTAAAACACTATGAAAAGGTCCCAAATTAAAGTCTCAAAGCATGGAATCATCATTTGTGTGAACAACGAAGGTTTTGTCATCTCATCTTTTTCCTTTTAAGGTAAAATTGTTATGCTACAATTAGTGAAGAATGTCATTTGACATTTGATTGGTAAATTCACTATTTATGGGACACATTCAGTGCATAAAGGTAAAAAACAAGAAGGGGAGCTCTTCGAATATAGATGTGAAAGTATGGTGCACCAATTTTTGTATGCAATGGTCTAAATGTTCTTAGATGGGCAAACCCAAAATCGCTCCTATCCCAATTGTGTCACCTATCTACAAATACATAAAATCTAGAATGTCACAATTAAGTTTTCAGAACTAAAAGCCCAAATGCCTAAAATACATTACATGGGTATTCTCTTTAATTAATTGAAACAAAAACCCATATAAAATTTAAAAGAAATTAATATGACTAAAACATTGTGATGTGAACATAGCATTAACAAAGATACATCCTTTCACCTCACTTCCAGGTGGGTATTGTTGCATGTACTTTTTATTTGCTGTTCAAATATAGTTCAATGGGCCAAAAAAACACAGAGATGCAAACAAAAAACTGGATTTCAGGAGTCTGTAGCCAGGGTTTCCCGGTTAACAAAATAGTCAACCTCAATATATAATTATGCTAAGTGCAACATTGACCAAATTGGAAGCAACAAAAAACTCAAATCTCATGGTATTGTCATGATGTCACTTCAAGATTGTGTGGAGCCACACAGCTGCACTACTGCAGGTCTTTACAGTGAGCGCATATGTTGTGGAAGAGGATCCGTGATTGACTCCATTTCTTAGTGCTTCTCCAGCACCTGAGGCTCACACTGCTTCTCCATTCTTACTAATTCAAAGCTGTACGCATCTTGCACTCTAAAGCACCAACTCCAAACATCACCAACAATAATGAGCTGATGTGAATACCCACCCTCATACACTTGCCAAATTAAAGTACAGCCAAAGCCATGCATCCATCCAGGTCCTAGCTACCACTAGCTTGATCTCCAATGCAACAAATCCAGAACCAATTTTAACGGTCCTAGTGTAACAGTTGTCAGAGCTTCCGAACCTCTGAATCTTAGTTGGCTTCTATTTGTAATTTCTTCTTGCATTTAGCAAGTTACCCCCTGAAGAACCAAGGATTCATGGTTTCAATTTGACAAATTTGATTGATCATAACATGAGAAATTTGATTCACATGGGGCCAAATTAGTGATACCATCACAATCAGTGAAGAACACTACAAGTGCTGGCAGCAAAAAGAAGATATCAACAAAAGGAAGTCCCTAAATGCCTCAATCAAAACTGCTGAAAAAACATATTTAGTCATTTATGGGTTCAGGGTTTCATGGATGAGTCAAGATGTTTAACATGCTGTTTTCCAGGCAATGAAGCAACGGAAAAAGGTCAGCTTGGGGGGTCCATACAACAAGCACCCATGCCTTGAACTCCATGCTGTCACCAAAGTAAGAGACAAGTGGCAGTCCTCCACAAACACATGTTTCCATGTCTGCGCCAGTTAGAATTCACCGTAAGATTCATGGGAGTCTACAGTTCCAACAGTCCTGGCCGCCTGGACGAAGATGAGAAAGAATTCTCACTCGGCTCTATCATATTCATCACAAATCTCTCAGGTGCACTACTATTCTTTTATATCTAGAAACTCCAATAGATCTACCTTCCAGTCATCATTGCAATAAGCCCTTGTCCTAAGTCGAAGACGTCATGAGCAGAACAGATTAAGATACTAGTTATGGACTGTTCATGAAGCAAATTGGACGACCGAGATAGCTGATCTCAATTTTTGAAGCCTGAAGGCAGCTCTAAGCTAAGGTCAGGGAGATTTTTGAACAAAAAAATTATGAGATTTGCAAGCCCAAAATAATCTGGAGAAACTCAGAAATGGGTTGAAGAATTCGCATTGGCATGTTGTGCAGTTATAACTTTATTCACCAAAGGACTGATTGAGAGAGCAGAGAGACTCCTCCAAAGGTCCCTGCCCACTCGATTATTCGAATAACAGTAAAAGAAAGGACCAGGTATAAGGGAAGAAGACTAACAAAAGCAGTCGCCTACTTTCCCTTCGCTGAATTCTGGATTTCTGAATTGTCAAATTTGTAAGAGCGCGTTCCGTGCATATACTCTCCCAACAAGGGAGAAAACAATTGCCAAGATACGAGCACCGGAGCGGCTTCTTCGTCAATGTCGACAAGTTTAATACCTCTCCTTTAAGGTCCTATCTTGAAAATCGTGCACTTCTAGTAAACTTGAACGTGCTCGTAGTTTACTAAGCCCTTGGCCAGGATCTCTAGCATGAAAAGTCTCACCTGGGTCCCCAAATCTAGGATGTCATAGGTGGGACCAAAGATGGAGCTGGTATGACAGGTTCAACAATGTAGCCAGCTTTGGCACAAGCCTCCTGAAGAGCCTTCACTTGATTATCTCCGTCGGGACACAATGCAATTACAGCGCCTCCACTTCCTGTGAATTTGCATGCTGCTCCAACACTGCGCGCAGTCTCGACCATATCAATGTTCATCTTCCCAAGAGCAGCGTCGCCAAACATTGTCCTGCCATAGAATGAAGGGTCAAATGGCTGCCAAGATTCGAATAATTATATACAACTGGCAGGCAGTTACAACTGGGCGTGCACCTTATGAGAGCCCCAACTTACTTCCGCAGGTCAAAGTTGCGGTCCATGAGCTTTGCCATGGTGGGGAAGTCTTGCAGAAGCAAAGCATCTCGACCTAACACCGCGAGATTCGCAACTTCTTTCATGCAGCTTCTCACCAACTCGTCACCATCCAGCCACCTTTTCCTCACTGTACTATGCACCTGCATTGTGAAGTCCAACGAAAGATATCAGCGAGTAAAAGAAAGCAGTCCACAACATGCCCGGGGAGAAACTTCAAGACAAAAATGTGCACAATCTCTTGACAAGCTGAATGCCACTGTCGGATGCAACCTCGTAACGACTAGTTCTTGGAAGAATCAGATTTTTCAGCTAGGTCTGCAGTTCTAAAAATTTGACGAGGAAATCGACATTCATGCATGGAACATAAGTAAAATCACGAGCCTTGCCGGAGTCGCTGGGATTCTTCGCGTAGATCAGGTGAAGTGGTGGAATTAATTGAGGATCCATGGGTGTATAAATGCCGTTTCCAGTCTTCTGTAGAGTATCTCTGTCAAAATCCTGCGTCATCATGTAAGAAATAACAATATGTCAACACGGCTGAACCAGCAACAGAGATTCCCACACAAGTGAAAACTAGAGGAAATCTAGAGGAAAGGCAATGAAGTGAAAGCATGTCATTGCTGCAATAGAGCAAGTGGCTACCACACTACAGGAATGGCAAGAAAGATTGAGGAGCCTCTTTTTCATTTGGTATGCTTCGGGCATCCTATGTGACGCATGAAAGATGACACTGCCATAAAATATAGTAAGTGTTCCTTCGGCCATTATTGCTTGGAACTACATGGGGATTAGAAAGAACTTTTATGTACTATTCATTATTCATGCCATGTGGCCTAAGCCAAGCGGAGGTGGTGTTGGTGCAGTAGTACAGTAACGCTCTCACTAAGCAAGAAGTGCAAATTCAAACTCAGTCCAATTGCGAACGAGGGAAGTTCTACAGCATTAGCGAGTTGTCATTATCTCATTCCCAATCACTCTGAAATAGTACATTGAATGTTCATAGTAAATTCATAGACAAACGAAACTGCAATTGAACTGGTGAAGATGAACCATGTAAACAAGGCCTCCGTATACTTGTGCCACACGGTCTTGCAACCCTGCAGTTATGCCCAGTTCCTCTTCGGCGCTCAAGATAACTCTCGGTCGGTCTTCCACCTTCATAAGATCACCAATATCGTAGAATTCCAGCAAACATGACAGCGCCGCACAGACAATCGCACTGGATCCTGAGAGACCAGCCTACGAAACAAGAATGTGAGTCTCCAAGAAATATCTGACCCGCCAGTGATCTTCAAACTCATTCTTAGCACATTAAATGCTTCCGCACCACTCACCTGTCTTGGCACATTCGTATCATAACTCAAGGTAAAATTGCGATCGTGCAAAGGAATGCCATGAGCTGCACAATAGGCATGGAACACCTTGCATGTCGCCACAAGCAAACGCACACCTCCGTAGTAACCTTCTCCTTCTACTCGTTCAACCTAAATCCACCAAATTCCCGCCACAACATCACTCCCAACTATAGTTGAATCCCACAGCAAAATGAAATTCCCCTACGGCAGACCTAAAAGAGACACCATCCGAAATACAACACCGACATTTAGCACTGAAAGGGATGCCCATGATCTCCCAAACTGTCACACGTTTTCAAAAGTCACAATAAAAAGTTGAAGAGTTCTTTAATTCAACCCATGGGAGTTGAAGCACAAGTTGTGCAACAAAAACGTCCAATTCAGGCATTCTCTGAAGGTCAATCTTATTGGAGAATTAGAAACCTTAAACAACTTTCGATGAGGTTCTCGTCCATTTGCTACTGCATTGATCTAATTTTTTCCAGTACCCTCAGACAAACGGTGGGATCATAGAAAGTGTCACTTTTAGGATAGGTTGCCTTAATTGCTACTACGCAATCAAGTCCCAAGTGCAAAAGGAATCATACCAAATGTTGTAAGGAGGCGAACTGCCCAGGGTCGTGCACAGAGTGAGGGCGAAAGACGAGCGAATCAGAAGGCTCGAGAGTGACGGAGGCGCCGAAGTTGCGTATGGCGATGGCGATGGTGTTGCCGTAATAGGCATCGCTGGGATTTCCCAGCAACCCAACTCGCGCATACGATTCGCACTTGATAGTCTTGCCATTAGTCTTCATCTTCTCCTTCCAATGCACAAATTCCAGTTCGCGGTCGCCAACTGGCCACCACACCAATTTCTCAAAAAAGAGTGTCACAGAAGGAAAGAAAAGCAAGGAAAAAACAGCGCTTCTTTCCCCTTAACAACGCCTACTTGGATAAGCGCTAATTCCCACAACCCACAACCCTAAACCAGTAAACCTCAGGAAACTTTTCATCCAATTGGCGCGACCGCATCCAGAATAGATCTATACTCCCTTGTGTGGCTCTCTAAACTATCAGTGCGACCCAATTGCATTTACGAAGCGCAACCTCTGCGATTGACTCAAAACAAATTCCCACATTATCTTTGATTCGGACACATTGATCGCTAGTCACTTCCTCCTAGATATACCGACCCGCATAGGCATTTGATACGTTGCGAGATTGGCATCGTCTATTGAGAGAGAAGATGAGCGAACACGGGCCACAACATGTGAGACAGAAGAGATCGAAAGCAGCATAGACAAAGTGAATGACAGGGATCATACATGACCAGAAGTGCGCATTGATTTATGGATTGATTGAAAATCGGGGCAGTCAGGCAAGAGCAGATTGCGATTGAGAGCAATGTGATCGGAGAACTGTGCACAGCGCAGGAGGAATGCAAGGAGACCTTCCGATCCACATCCAACACGCAAAACACATACAAGTTCGATACCATAACAAGAAATTCAGCAATCCTTGGTGCAAAACCCCTTCCTCTATCATTTCCCTCGTTTTGTTCAATGACACTGTATTCATGGAACAGGAATGAGCATTGGAGGTGGCGCTGAACCCATAGAAGTCCACGCATCCGAAAGTCGGGATGCGCCTTGATTGTAACTTTCAATATAACCATTTCATATCCTTTCAATAATCTAAGTTATTTCATATCCTTTCATTAATTTAAGTTGTTTGTTTGTTACAGTAAGATTTATGGAATCATGCATCCCGGGGTCATGTTCTTCGTATCGTTGAAAAGCTCTTTGTCGGGAGGGGTGTATGGACTTTATTTCTTGGTGTTTAGACCTACGGTGTAAAAGATATCAAATTTCAAAGATTTTATGAATTAGAAATTAGAAAATTATTTTTACTTTTATTTTGGTTGTGGCAATGGCAAAAGGCACTCTAGTTTGATTTAAACTAAGAAAATGAAGTTTGACAAGATCTCTATCTACTTCATCTTGAAATTTTGAAAAAATCCAAATATTAAAAGAATTATTGCAATTGGAAGCTTTGTCTATCAGAATCCAATTAACACTATATATTGTGTTTTTCATTCATATTTTCTCCTTTTAAAATATATTTTCGATTTAAATTATAGTATGAAGTTTTTCATCCTAAATTTTATTTATGTTAAAAATCTCAAATTATTCTAATACATATTATAATTGATATAATTTTATTTGTACTATCAACTTTAAAAGATTACAATAATTTGATTTTTTCATCAATGTTTTGGAAAAAAAAACAAGAGAAATAGAAATAGCATTTGAATACTAGAAAAAATATCAAAAATTTATATATCAATGAAATAAAAGGATAAATTTGGTTTCATAGCCAAATTTGACATCAAGGTCTTTGTTGTAGTTGTTATGGGTGTAAAAATTAAAATAACCAATTAAGAAATTTTCACACTAATCATCATTGCTACTTATACGTTTTGAAAAAACTCCAAGAATTCGTATATTTTTTTTCTATTTTACTTATTTATTTTTAATTTTTGCAACAAAAATAATAACAATTATAATTTTCTACAAAACAAATGAAAATTTTTCACAATGATATACAATTCACAATTTCAAAGAATAAGAATATAGGATTGATATTCAAACACAATCTGATAGGCTACATTCAACTCAGACATGGTATTTGACCAATTGGCAATGGATCTTGTCCTTAAGGGATTGACCTTGGAAAGAGAGGCCCATAACCATTGGCTTCAAGCTTCATTTTCCATCACTCTATTTGCTTCTATTTTGCAACTAGATATGAATGAAAAATTTATACTTATTTTTCAAAGATGAAATCACATGTCTCCTACAAGTCATAATATTCCAAATTTTTCAAAAAAAATTTGAAATTATTGTGAATTTTCTTAATGAAGAAAATTCATATCAGATATACAATGTACTCAAATAATCTAAAATTTTCATGATAAATGTATATTATAAGGTATAACATTGTGGTATATATCAAATTTACCTTATGGTCACTTCAAAAATTGACTATATTCTTTGATCAATTTCACTCCATGCGCCATTTGTTTGAAATGAGTAGACAAAATCCAAATGAGCAAACATGAATGTTGTAGTATCTTCTTTGTACTAAAATCCTACTAAATTTGAAGCAAAAAGTAATTATGGCTTGGAAGTAAATGAATTCCAAAGCTAACCACCCCTATAGACTCAGTTGTTGGGTTGGGTTTCAAGTAACAACTCCTAAAATTGCCTATGCTTTTATTTTGAGCCTTGATGACTAGAATATTTTATTGCATGTTGTTGTACACCATTTAAGACCCACCTCCATTGGTATTGTAAAAAGTCGATATATGTTAGCTTCAAAAAATTATATATAGAGAAAAATGTAGATAATTCATATTAATTTGAATGGAATTTGGAGATTTTTAATGAATCAAAGATGGGGAATGCTGGTACGCGAGCGTGGAGCATGGAGCGTGGAAAAGCGAGCAGGGATTAAAGATTTTTGGAAAAATGAAATAAACCTATTATCGTGGGTATAGTGTGCCTAAAACCGTGGAATCCATTTATGGCAGAAATTTCAAATTTCAAATTCAAGTAACACATGTTGACCTATAACCGTGCAAGCGCAAAGGGTTTCATCTATAAAGTGGATAGGTGATAAGGTCTATTATGGATATGAAGTGAGCATATTGGTCACATGAGAGGCTTCACAATTACAGATATAATAATAGGATAAAAATTCACACTCTATACATGAAATAAACTTAGATGTTCTTGAAAGATAAAAAGTATACTACATATGTCTTTGATTTAATGAATACATAAAAATGCCTATGACTAATGCATTGTATAGATGTACAATGAATAATATTCAAAAAATAGTAGAAGACAAAAAAGATCTCAAGTTTGAAGAATACAAAGTTATTCATAATCAAGGTTGCTGTATATTTAGGGTCAATTTGTATACAAATGTTCTTTTCTAGTGGTAAGTTCTAGAAGATCCTAAATACTTGGAGGGTAAAAAATTACTAAAAGACATATCATAATGTATATGGAGGATCACCATAGTTTTCATAGTTACCATGGGCTTTTGTGCAGCACATGCCATACTCATCCTTTATCACCAATGAACTAATAAAATCCCTACCCTTTTTATGACAATGACACGAGGGTGTGTTTAAGGGGTTAGTTTAGGGCCATTTGCCCATTTTATTGCCCACTTCATAGTTTGGTGACATTATCATCGGGAGGGCAAGGAATTTTGGAGTTCAAAAGAGATAGTGAAAAAAAGACACGATGATTGTCCCAAATATGGTGTTTTGGGTTCAAACTAATCCCCTTAGAAAAATGTATTTTAGGTTTAGGGTACAATTAAAAGATAATGACATCCAAATGGTAATCAATGACAATGCATAGAAACGAAACACAAAGATCTCCAAATATTGCATCACTATCATGCACCACAAGCACTAGAGTACCACACATCAATACCTTAGCTAGAGTGAGCTGAGGTTGAACTACCCTCACTATCTGATGTCTGCGAATCAGACTCTATAGCACAATTGTCTACAAAATCTAAAACGCGAGGATCAATTGAATGGGCCCTAGAAGGTGCCCTAGGATCAATAGATACTAAATCCCTGGAAATTGCCTCTGCATAGACTGGAAGCTGAAATCACTTAAGGGGGCTTGGAAAAAAGTGTGGTGATGCAAAGAACGGCATGTGTTTGCGGTTCCTCACTTTTGGAGCTTGCCTACAAAACAAGAATACAACAGATTAGACCAAAAAAGGATAAGAAAGGTACAAAGACTCCGATAAAAAGAGATTAGAGGGGAACTTACTTACTGAATCGAGAGGTCTTCACGACACGTTGGGGTGCTACCTCCTCATCGTCCAAATCAAGGGAAACAATAGCTGACTGATATGGTTGTAACTAAGTAATAGTCGCAATGCGCATGAACGGAGCAATGAGAGCATCAAAGACAGCCTTGTCCTCCTCAAATGCTAGAATATGATGTCGAGTAGCACGGCAGGTATGAATGTTGGAACTTGTCAATGAGCCCCAAAAGGATTAGAATGCAACATTAAATTTAAATTAATGAGAATTTGGGTTGTGAAGACCAACAATATGAACTGAAAAACAAATCGGTAGCTGCAGTGCAGTCCATGACGACATCACCTGGTGCAGAACATGCCTCGATGAGCATCTACATAAAAGGTCGTGCCTTCTCACGAGGACCTTGCTAGGGTTTGTTGCCATTCAAGGCAACATCATCTTTGCCACAAAAGTTTTGGAGAATGTCGTCTTTACCGACATTCACACCAACCGCGTCATGAGATGGAACGACTTGGAATGCGATGCGAATGGGGGTGTGATCTCCTCTCAACACAAGAGATATTGTAAACCTCATAGTCTGCGAAACAATTAGAGTAAGAACATAACATGATTGAAATGCAAATTTGTGACAAAACATGGAAAAATTGAAAATAAATTACCGTCATATTTGAATCCACAAGCGATATAAGATATAAACGATTCATTCCCAACCAAGTCTGGCCGATCTTGAACCCATATTCTTTGCAAACAGCCAAGAAGGTGGCTTTTGTGGGTCCGACTGGTAGGGTACATGATAAGAATACCACCTTGGTCATGAAGATACTCAAGAGCAAAATAAAAAACAGGCATAAGATAATCCTCGCTGAATTCATTCCATTGGGGAATAGGAGCTGGGGGAGAAAATATGGTAGGAACATGAAGTCCTTCAGGAACATCAACAATGATCAAGTCCACTGTTGATTGAGAACTCCAACTATCGTTAAAGTATTGGTCCTTGTCCCTGGAATGCTGGAAAAAAAAAGTTGAAGTTAGAGGAAATGGAATGGAAATATAGGAGGTAGGCTTTAGGGTTTAGAAATAAAATAAATGAAAGGTAGTCATACTCACTTGTACTCTTCTAGACAGAATTAAGAATTCGACAACTAGTAATGTCCAAAGTTGGGTTTACCATGGCCAAAAAAGCAAGAACATTGTTGTATGACGTGCGAGACGAGTTCTTCCCTGAACCATGAAGATTCCCCACAGATAAGTTTAAGATGCATTCGTCGATGTCGGGCACTGGTTCCATATTTTGAACTGATGGAATCAGCCCATGCAATAGGCATTCTTGAGTGAGTGAAAACCCGGATGAAGTGTCCTTCATATCAGCTGCACTTGTTGCCGGTTCTTGCAACGGTGTCTCTACCTTCCTCTTGGTGCCTTTCTTTTTGGCCTTCTCTTGATCCTTTTCAGCCTTAGCAGCAAGCCTCTTCTTCTTGTTCAATTCGGTCTTCTTCTGGACCTCCTCCCACCGCTCCACCTTCTTTTTATCAGACATTTCTTGGCGCTTGATGGCTTTAGCTCTAGCACTAACGTCAAATCTTGCAAATTCATCAAATTCGGGCTCGACGACGGCGAAATCCTTCAAAGTCTAGAAGAGATGCATTTCATCAGGTGGAATGAATCCTTGGTTGCATTCGAGGTACCAAGGACAAGCTTGGAGATGGGGAGTTGTCTAGTTCTTCAACTGCCATGGAGAGAACATGCAATCTGGGGAGGAGTGGTCTAATCATGTTGTGAGAAACGATGGTAAATCGGCTTTCTCAATAGCTTTCTTGGAATATAATTCGAACTTGAAATACCTGAACACAATAGAAAGAAGGTAAAAGAGAACCATAAGAATAGGAATAGAAATGATATAGAACTCTTGAGATATTAGTAAAAGTCTAGAATGACAACATGAACATACAAGTTCAACAAATTGCACTGAATCCATGACCAATATAATACATCAGAACTAACCTATGAATATAAATTAAAATTACTAGATGTCAAGCCCAAACTATAAAGAACACTTTATATATGGAATAGTCGGAGGCTGTAGACTTAGCAATCCAATCTTCAAGAACCATATGAAAAATAGACAATGCTCTTATATCAAATGTAAGAGGTCCTGTCAAATAGAGACATCTCGGTGATAAAAGGTCTTTACAAGGCTCCCATCCCAATTTACTTTAGAGAATTAAAAAAAAAAATAAAAACTTCAAGAATAGTACATTAGAAAATAAAATGAAATTCTCCATAAACGATCCATAGAAAATAAACCATGATAGGTCACCACAAAATATTGTTCAAGATTAACAATTGCACCAGAAAAAAACAAATTGAAACGAACCTTTATATCAAGCGTTTTACCGCAAGAATGGATCCTTTGTAGTCCTTGAAAGAGTCAGACTTTTTGAACATGTCATTTCCCTTAAAAATCCCAATGTAAGCTTGATCCCAAAGCCTCATTCTCCAGCCCTTGAAATATTTGATTAGGGTCTGGGATTCAGTAGAGACTGAGAAGTTGATAGGGATATTGTTAGAGTAGATAATAGAATCAAACATCTCAATGCTTACATCCTCCATCTAGAAATCAATTAATACAAAAAGAAAATTAAACTAAAGTAATTGAAGAAGTAAAAACATGAAAATACCAAATGATTATAATAGATGAAGACAAAATAAACCAACAAATGAACGTTGAAATCCATACCTCAACATACCAACTGGCTCTAGAGAGAAAAATGATAAGTTTCTCCTCATTGACTGGGCAGGGAGGAAATCTACGGGCCTCTCGGGAGGGAGCTGAGGCGTTAATCCACTTCAGCCATTTCACCTTGTGATTTGGACTCACATTAGTAGTAGCAATTAATTGAAGCTTCTCTAGGGTTAACTCAGGTACGCTAAAAAGGCTCCAATGCCTTTCAATCTATAAAATGTAAAACCCATTAATATAGAAACATTGTGAAAATGAAAACAAACACCCTCACAAATTATATTGAAATAGGATTCTGTCGCGCCCCTTGGTGACACTTACCACCTTAAGCTCACTTTCCAAACACTTAACACCTCAATGCCACCAAGGTTCACGCTCTCCTAACACTGCACATGCCACGCACCTACAATGTTAGGTTCCAACTCAAGTCACGGGGGTCCCCATTCCTCCGTGACTCCCAATCCTTTCCTTCCAATACCTAACTCCCACAAGACACCGGGCATGTCATTTGTTGACATGGGGCGGAACTTCCATTGATGTCCAAGCACTCAGTGAGGCACTACTCCCACCGGTGCTAACCGCCCTTGAATGGGACCCAACTCCCCACTAGGCCCAACCCAACTCATTTCGGGACTCACTAATCGGGACTCACCAAACGGGACTCACACCATGGCCTAGTGTGGAGTGGGACACCACCCAACCGGTATCAAGGAGTACACAGGCACTCCATGGTAACACACAAGTGGTGGTGAGGCTCCAACACTAACCTCACCACCCGGGGCCACTTAGGCTCACCATGGCACCATTCGGGAGTGAGGAGGGAGACCACCCTTCCTCATAGTACTCTCTATGGGATTCGGCAATCCCCCCCCCCTTGTATGTCAAGGGGGACTCCCAAACACCCTTTGGTTTTGGAAGACCACCCCGTTTCTCCCGATTCGCACTAGTTTGGAACTTTTGAACTTCCACCTGGCATAATTTTGCGTTCCGGGATCCAAATCGCACATGCGATCCCATTTTCGACATCTACGCGACGCGTAGATGCGGATGGACTACTCACTTTATCCATTTAGACAAGTAATCGCAAAGTTATTGCCCTCCAAAGATTCGGGACACTCTCAGCGCGGCCGGAACACCCCCAACTTTGAACGCCCATAACTTTTGATTCGCAAGTCCAAATCACGCGTTCTTTGGACGGCTAAAAGCATCTTCTCAAGACCTTTCCAAGCACATATCGCACGCCCCCAAATTCGTCCGGATCAAAGCACTACGTCGCTCTGATCGCTCGGGACTCCTAGTCCCCCTCACCTCATCTCTTGCAAGGCTTGGGGAGTCACCCCCAATGTCCCCCTTGCTCACCAAGGTGGCACGGGCATGCCTTGTGATGAGGGTCGTGACAGATTCTACCTCCTCCAGCCATTCTCGACCAAATGCAGGATTGGCCACCGAAACAATCTTCGACAACTTCTTGTATAACTTCTCAATGGAGTCCTTGATGGAACTTCTTATAGCGGCTGCTACTCCTTCTTTAGTAAAATCAAATACCGGCATATCTTCAGTATACTTTCGAACTGCAATATCAGCCGATGCTACAATCTCATGCTAAAGCCACCAAAAAAAATTCATTGGTTATAAGTTCTAAGAAACAAATTTATATTGAAAAAAATAGGAATGCAAGGGATGCAAAATCATAAGATAATAAGGCAACAGTTGTACCTTGAAAATAAACGACGTAAAAACCTCAAGGGGCATAGAATACCATGTCTTTTGTGTATTTTTTTGGTAGGTCTTCACCTCTTCAGGACTTAGTAGCTCATTGAACTTCTCTAGTTCCATAAGACCATACTTCTGGACACGGTACAGTGTATGAACTAAATTCGTCTTGACGTAGGAGTTCTCAGTGTTTCTGCACAAGAACAATTTCACCGAATTAGATCGAAAATCAAGTGCGATGAATTGAAAGATCAAAATGTATGTGGATTGATCATAAAAATGGAGTTGAGGAAAAATAATAGAAGATCCTACTTATTAATGTCATGTATGGCTTGCTTCGCTAGGCCAATGCGATTCCTGGTGTCTAATATGATGGAGTCTACTAGGATGTGCCAGTCTCTCTCCAACTTGTGGAGTCTCTCAATATGGTTCATCCACGCAATTCGGCGGTGATTCCCATCACAGACGAAAAATTTGTAGTCCACCAAATGCTTCAGTGCTGCTTGGGACCTCAGGTGCATGTTGAAGTCATCATTCACTGAATTCCACAACGGGCCCCATTTCTCCTTCTCTTTAGCTGTGAAAACACCAGTCTGTCCTTGTTCATTTGAAATAGAGACATAAAAGACACGGGCCCCCTCCTCATTACCTCATAGCCATGAACAAATTGTTGTTCAAGTAATATCAAATCACAGGACAGGGTTGGACGAACCATTGGCATTGGCACCAACCGACATAACGGAATTCGCATCCTCGAGAGGTCTGATGTTGTCAATCTCAAACTGGAAATGACAGAGACAATGTCCATCTTTTGAGTCCTCCTGATGTCATCCTCCAATAAATCTTTCTCATCCCCAGAATGAAGCTCTTCCTCCAAATCTTCCACAAAAGAATCTATCTCTGGTTGGGGAGAGACATCACCCATTGTGGACCCAATGGACTTCTAAGGAGAGTCCATAGGCCCCTTATCATTGACAATCTACAAGATGGCAAAAAGGCATTTAAAATTCTAAAGAAGCACATATGCATCCAATGCTTTGGATAAAAAATAGAGTAGGTCCATACCTAGCGGATACAACGAATACTGAGGGAAGCCATAATACTAGAATAGCATAAAGCGAAAATATAACACCTATCATCATGAAGGACAAAGATGTAATCCATTGTAGGCCACAATAATGGGCCTATATTGGCTACAACAAAATATAAGAATGTCATCATCACTACCTAGTCCAAATTTGACCTCTATGTCTCCATGGCCACATGTACAAAATTCTTCGGACATCTCTAAACTGGAGGCTACACATTTGATTTCTCCGATGGAGGAGCAACCCGGGGGTACAAGTGCTATTCCCCGATCCTTGAAAATCTTATGAAGAGCACCCTCTAGCTCTTTCTGAAAAGCATCAAGGCTTACCCTATCAATATCGACGGGAAAGGGTATTGCATCCGTAGGAATAGAAGCTTCAATAGTGGGACTTGAATAAAAAACATCCGCAGCGGCCACTTCCTCAATAACCTAAAAAATGGTAACTCTAACATATTAGAATGAGATATTAAAAGATATTCCTTCTATCTTGCGATTCAAACTACATCAAGATGAGAGACAAACAAGAGAATCAAAACAAAGTGTAAGCGGGACCTCACGAGGACCCTCTCGGTCTCGAGAGGCCTGCGAGGAGTCCCAAGCTCTTGCGATTCGCATTGCGGGTCGGTAAGAAAAAAAGAAGACATCCCAATCAAAAAGTAAGCGGGATCTGAGGGTCAGGACCCTCTTGGTTTCGAGAGGCCTGTCGAGGGTCCCAAACTCTTGCGATTCGCACCGCAAGTCGGTAAGAAAAAAAGAAGATATCCCAATCAAAGTGTAAGTGGGACCTGAGGAGCAAGACACTCTCGGTCCCGAGAGGCCTGTCGAGGGTCCCAAGCTCTTGCAATTCCCAATGTAGGTGGGAGAAAAAAAAGAAGACAGTCCAATCAAAATGTAAGCAGGACTTGAGAGGCAAGACCCTCTCGGTCCCGAGAGGCTTGGGAGGAGTCCCTCACTCTTGCGATTCGCACTGTGGGTCGGTAAGAAAAAAAGCAGACGGTCTAAGCAAGCTGTAAGTGGGACGTGAGGAGAGGGACCCTCTCGGTCCCGAGAGGCCTGTGAGGAGTCCCAAGCTCTTGCGATTCCCAATGCTGGTGGGAGAGAAAAAAAGGGTACAGTCCAATCAAAGTGTAAGCGGGACCAAGGGAGAAGGACCCTCTCGGTCCCAAGAGGCTTGGGAGGAGTCCCAAGCTCTTGCGATTCACACTACGGGTCGATAAGAAAAAAAGAAGACATCCCAATCAAAAAGTAAGCGGGATTTGAGGGTCAAGACCTTCTCGGTCTCGAGAGGCTTAAGCTCTTGCGATTCGCACTGCAAATGGAAGAGAATAAAAAAAAAAGACAATCCAATCAAAAAGTAAGCAAGACCAAGGGAGAAGGACCCTCTCGGTCCCGAGAGGCCTGTGAGGAGTCCCTCGCTCTTGCGATTCGCACTGCGGGTCGGTCAGAAAAAAAGAAGACAGTCCAATCAAAGTGTAAGCAGGACTTGAGGAGCAGGACACTCTCGGTCCTGAGAGGCCTGTCGAAGGTCCCAAGCTCTTGCGATTCCCAATGCAGGTGGGAGAAAAAAAAGAAGACAATCCAATCAAAATGTAAGCAAGACCTGAGAGGCAGGACCCTCTCAGTCCCGAGAGGCCTATGAGGAGTCCCTCGCTCTTGCAATTCGCACTGCGGGTCAGTCAGAAAAAAAGAAGACAGTCCAATCAAAGTGTAAGGGGGACCAAGGGAGAAGGACCCTCTCGGTCCCAAGAGGCCTGTAAGGAGTCCCTCGCTCTTGTGATTTGCACTTCGGGTCAGTCAGAAAAAAAGAAGACAGTCCAATCAAAGTGTAAGCGGGACCTGAGGAGCAGGACACTCTCGGTCCCGAGAGGCCTGTCGAGGGTCCCAAGCTCTTGCGATTCGCAATGTAGGTGGGAGAGAAAAAAAAGAAGACAATCCAATCAAAATTTAAGCAGGACCTCAAGAGGAGGACCATCTCGGTCCTGCGAGGCCTCTACGAGGCCTTTGGCTCTTGCAATACGAATTGCATCTGGGAGAGAGACAAGCTTGAGTATGAAGAACAAATGTGAGTATTAGTGAGTATTAGTGAGTATTAGGGCGGCTGAGTTCTGAATGAGTACCTAAAGATTTGGATTTGCCGTTGCTTCAATGGGCAACTTGACTCCGCCTTTCGCTCCTACAACGCACCGTGAGCGTAAGATCCGTTCCATGAGTTTGGAAAATGCAACTTTGATAAGAGGTCTCAGTAATCGATTGAGATATCGGGTAAGCATAAACTGCACGACGAGAGACACTGATGGTGATTAGTTCTACCGCTTCGGAGATTGGAGGAGATTCTAAAGTGAACGTCCTGATCATCGAAGGTGGAATCTCGATGGGAAGTTCATTGTTCAACTAGGATAGATTAGGGTTTTCGGTACTACACTGTCATTCCCTGCAGCAGGGCCTCGGCGGTGCACTGCCAATTTCAAAAACTTGGTCACATCGAAATTTGGACAGTTTACTAGCTCATGTGAGTCCCCTTCGATGAACTAGCTGGGTTTGGTGCTTGTTGATGTACTGGTGGATTGAAGACTTGTCGATAGACGTGCAAGATAGGGGAATTGTGTCTGATCCATTAAGTTATGCTCTGATCGAAGTATTTGATTTCACGAGTCAATGCTACAATATTTTGTTGCATTGACAAACTTTTGAGGCTCATTACTTTTCTACTCGTTGGGAATGTAGAATATCAATATTTTTAATTGGAGTGTGTTAAATTTATTGCTCATTAAGAGTCAATTATAGCATAGACTCAATGACTCATCAATATGACTATTTGTATATCTGCTTATTTGAATAGTTTGATATTTTTCTTATTCAACTAAATATACTTTCATTATCAGTCCCTTGAATTTGTTTCTTTCACAGCACACCGAAATATCTTAGGGTCGCCATTGTGTTGATCTACTTAAATGTATTCACACTTCACTCGTAAATGAAAACAATTTGCGGAGAGTATCGTCTTTAAAGCTTAGTTATGAGCGAGCTGATTGCTATTCATAATTTTCAAATTAGGTATGAAGGTGTAGGAAGTGGTTCCAGATGATAAAAGGAGATTTTTGGAAATGGACCTGCTCAGAAAACAAATTTGACTATATTACTGTCCATTTTAGGAGTATATTGGAAAAATACAAATTTATACTTGTATGTTTTGGGGGGCGTTCGATTGGGACACGCTTTCTAGGAAATTAGCCTTACTTGTATAGTATCTTATTTTGTAGTGCACTTACTGTGTTGTACTTTGCTCACATCATCTGATGTAATTGTCCATAATTAGACCCTAAACCCAAACAAGCAACACAATTACTTTGACAATGATTTTAGGCATTCATCTTTTGCTGTTGGGAATTGAAAAAACATCTGAAATATTGTGACTGTCATATATGACTTGTAGTGCTACCTAGGCACTAGAAAATTTATTGGATTCTCTCTGGATCTTTGTATTTGTCAAGCCTACATCCTTGACCCTCTGATGTTTGAGGCTTCAACAAGTTCAACTCTTGCCAAGGATACTCTAAGAACAAAAATTGGAAGTGCAAGACAAGAACACTTTAACCAGGAATATGGGCACTGAATAATTATCCACCACCAAAATGCAAATCCAAATCCATTTATGACATTTGGGAAAGCAGAAAATTAAATAAACCAAAATGGCATCAAATTGTCTAAATCCTTTAGAAAGAGAGGGATTGCAAGTAATAAAATGTACTCCCTCTAGGAATGTAACTAATATTCTTACGTAGTACCAGGGTTGTTCTATCGAACACATTTTGGGGTTGGGTGTTGAGTTGTTTGTCTGATGTCGCATGTCGTACAAGACGAGTGTCGTGTATACATGACAATTTTGACGAATAAAGCCTTATCCTAACAGCAAAGATAATTTGAAATCTCATTTTATTTATGATTCATAATTAAGAATGTAATAAGTGATTATTAAATTGAGACACTTCAATAAAATGAAACTCAAATATGTCAAGATTGGAAATAGAAAGTGTTTTATTTGAAAGTCAACCTTAAAGTTGACTTTATTAGACGGACAAGGGGGTCTACTAGACATGTTGGACGTCGTGTTTGTTGTGTTGTAGAGTTGTTCGGCCGAACAACCATATGTAGTACCATCAAATAGTAAACGTAAAAGAAATTAATTTACTAGTATTTAGACATGTGCTGAAATTGAATTCAAAATTTCCTAGGCAGTATGCCAGCTACTTAATCGTTTACAACGGCGTCCAAATTATGCATCTCATCATAATAATGACTCTAAATGAATAGCATCAAATTAAAACTTCTCGTAATGGCCTTGAACACTTTTGTCTGAATTTTCATAAAAGTCATTCCATTTTGGATATTCTACCGGATCAATTCATGCCGTACCTCCCTCAATCGTCATTTCTTAGTGTAGTGCCGTTATACTATACATAACTACCATATACTCTAGTGACTGTAACTTTTTCCTTTAATACAAATTTCGTATGAATCCATACATGTTAGAGTTCTGGCATCAGCCTTTCAAATACTTAGCGTTTTCTCCCTTCGTTTTTTTTAGTCGTTCTATCAATTTGGAGTACGGTTGGGTTGTTTGGTCCTACAATGCAATTAGGTTTACGATGTCTTCCGATTCAATGGCTATTGTAAGGTCTCCTGGAGTGGAAGTCCCTGTCTCCTTTCCAATTAGTGATAGGGGATATGCTGTTGTTAGTGCTTTTCGTCTGAGTATTCGATTTCGGCTATCTAAGAGTTTACTTCATATTGATAAAGAAGTCTTTGATATTACAAGTGGAGAATTGTCATATACCCTTGGTCAAGAGCCTACTCTGGAAAGCCCTTGCAAGCAATGGCACCTTACTCCATGAAGGTATTTAGCATATGGTTTACTCGTATCGGTGTCGGAGGGTCCTTCTACTAAGACAACTCCCAGATCGTCAACTTCTTTCACTCCAGATAAGCCTTTGACATCCACTATTAAGCTTGAGACAGGTGTAGAGGTTGTAGAACTTGATAGCGACGATTCAGATGAATCATCACCTCCATACAAGGTCTTCAAGCAATCTCACGATCCACCTTTGAAGGAGGAAGGGACGTCATCTGTGAGAGTTCCATTATTAGTAACAACATCGGAGTGTGATGATGAACAATCCATTGTCCCTTATCTACGGAAGCTCGTTCATACGAAAGGTTCGAGGAATCCATTCAAGAAGGTTGACTATTCTACAATTCCAATTCACCAGGTTAATTTCATTCCACCTTTGTTTAATGGTGATGTTATTTTTGAGTTGCCTCCAGTATGATGCTCTACCTCCCTTAGTCAGGCAAAGCTCTTGAGTGGAATGGAAGAATGCTATGACGGACACGTTTGGTCAAATACGCATACAACAAACATAAAAAACGAAGATGGATTGACGTTCCGTCTATCTTCATGTGTGGGTCATCTTCGTTGTGACAACACTATGTGCGACTTTGTTACTCGAAAGCATCGGGTATCACTAGTGAACGAGACTGAATGGGACGGTTGTTCTCTCGTCATATTTGAGGTTGGACCTAACCCTCCTTCTGGATCAACAATTACCTGTGAGATTTGCTCTTTTGTTCCTTCATGTATTGCAAGTTGCCCAGCAAAAATATACTATATTGTTGGGAAAGAAGATATGCGGTGTGTTTGTGCTCATTTTGGAAATCACGACCACCCTATGAAAGTTAGAGCCTATCGTGATTCGAAGGAGAGGACTCGGTCATTAATTGCAGATCAAGTCGAGAGGAATCCAACTAGAACCAATTCTTCTATTGTCTTAGAAGCAAGCAAAGAGTTTTGGGGGAGTTGCTTCTTCGGCCTGAAGGGACTTCTGCAGCCAAATTCGGAGTAGACGAACTCATGCTAGTTCTCGAGAAGTGCAAATTCATGAGTTCACCGAATATTAGAAATGAAGTCACTACTTTCAAGTATTTCTAAAGGTTTGGGGTCATAGATAGCATCACAAAGCTTCGAGGATGTAGCAATTGGGCTTACGTTCAAGAGAACAAGTTTCCTGGTCAAGGTTTGGATTCAGATAAAGTATTCATCTTCAAGATGTCCGAGATAGGTCTAGATAGTGGCGTTGATTTGGTCACACAAATGCAACCTGGTGGTGACCTTGAAGATGCTTGGATCATGTTTGATCATGTCAAACGAGTGAAGCATTGGACGACAATTGCTTGTCATGTTTATGACTCTAGTTACTGTCGTGTAATGACCATTGCAGTTTGCGACATGCAGTTTGAGGATTCGATTGCCCAAAGCCATTTTTGGAATAATTTGAATGCAGTGATGGAAAGGCATGGTATTCCCCTACCTTATTTCAAGGGCTTCATGGCTGATTGTGCACAAGCAAACTGGAATGTAGTAAAAATTGTTTATGGTAGTGGTGACCCGAGCAAGCCAATGGTGGATCGAGAGCGCACATGTCTCTTCCACTGGACTCAATCAATGGAAAAGCATACGGTAGCAGACATTCGCGCCGACCTTTGAGATCAACATCGAAAGTTATGCAAGCAATACAAAGATGCAACATCGCCGTCAGAGTCCGACATCCAATTTCACGCCATTCGAGCATGGTGGCATACTACTGGTGCAACGACTGAAGACGGGATCCGAAGGTTGGAATTGTGGTTGGCATTCTAGCACTTCTGATATAGACAATGGGGAGGATTCATGCAAATCGTGAGTTTATTGTCATCTTGCATTCATTTATTACGTGCAATATTCATAAGTTATATGGAATGTTGTTTTTGTTTGTATGTCATTGAGATTCTTGCTTCCCAAATAGAGATGTTGCCCCAATTGACATCTATTACATTCTTCTGTATCAGTTGATTAGATCACATCTTCACCGTAAGCCTTCAATTTGTTCTTTTCTCATTTTGTAACTATTGTTTGATTGTACAGGATTTGTCGCCAAATGAACTTGCAGAAATGTCTTCATGCAACTTGGCCGAGACGGTACACAATAAATGGTTACAACAGTCCGGAAATAGAGGGAATGATTTATACGTGGCAATTGTTGACGACTATATTAGGGCATTTATGCAGATGGTTCGATACTATTAGTTTTTAAAAGGTGAAAACCCTGGTACCGCTCCAGGAAAAGAAGAACTTCAGCTTCGAGTAGCACAGAGGTATGCGGTGCGTATAGGAAACCCTAAAGGACTTAATGATGCCATAGCAACTCTCCCAGGTGCTAGAGAATGTTGTATTAGGGATCCACATTTAGAAGGTAAAGAAGTTTTTGGATCTCAATCACGAATGCCGAATTTGCCTCTAGGGTCTCAAGAAGATTCACATCACCTCGACAAAGTGAATTTTTCTAGACCACGTAGACGAACAAGAACGACCCGTGCAAGTGCATCTATTATTCATTTGGATATGATTTCCGAAGAAGCATTACTTGTTGCACCTGATGAAGAAACAGAGGTGTAGATGCCTATGAATCCATTGAACGCCTATCCAACTTTAGAGGCCACTCGAGTGACAAGTTTCGGAGAGACTACTTGTGATGAATCACAATGGCATATTGCTTGATTGCTCAAGACGTCGGCCAAAGCTTGCTTTGCCTTACAAGCCCTTACACGGAAAAAATGTGTGGCAAGGATTGTACAAGACAACAAGGGAACCACAGCACCTACATACACAGGCAAAATGGATAATTATAGGAAAAATAGGATTGAAACAATGCAATTCTTCTTTTGCAACAATGACATTGAGCATTGCGTGAAAGGTTTGAAGAGGAAATGGGTTTTGTCCAGACCTTATGTGCCAAGCATTTGGCCCATGAAATTCGGAACTCATCTCATCTCTAAAGAGATAGTAGATCTTCAGAATGCCGGTTTCCATCTTCCCTAGCGTCTTGAAATCTCCCCCCGTCGATTGTTTGGTGACCATGATCTACCAATGGATGTATTAGGAATGCAAGTTCCACTGAATGATGGAGAGCATCCTAGTAAAAGGTCTGGCAAAAAAATCAGGAGGAATCCTAGCTCTCCAACAACTAAACAAGCCAACAATTGTGGTTCAGCATTTACCTTGAAGGCACTTATTCGTCAAGTGACTTTGATTCCACATCCTGGGTTTGGTTGCATTTTACATCTTGACTCAGGTACAACGCCTAACATTGAACAATATACAATTACTATAGGTTCATATCTTGAATGCACTTGTCCTAATTTTAAAGAAATGTCAACAAAGGCATTAGGGAAGAGAGGGCAATGGGCAAACTGCAAGCATTTGTATTTCCTTTTCATTGTCATATGCTGCTTGAATGCACAAGTTGATGTTTTCATGCATGCTCCAAGCTTCAGCTTTGATGAAGTGAAACAAATTCTAGAAAGTGACATCTTAAGGCCTACAACAAATTTGTAGGTTAGACTAGTTAGTGACTCTATGTGCTAATTTAGTGAAGAAGTTCACATGAAGGAACTTGTTGTATTCTGATTCCTTTTTCTATATGTAGTGAGACTACAAGGGCCACTACTTTGTTCAAGCTATCATTGGTTATATGCTCGTTGTAGCTTAAACTTCCAACACACTTGTTCTTTAATCTTGGATGATTTACTTCCCGATTGACCATAATGTTTGTGTGCCCAAGAATGATCTCATGTCCATATTCATTGTATCAAAGTCTATGTTGACAAACATAAACCCACAGAATCCTATGTATTCTGTGGACTCTAAAGATTACTAGGTTTAAAGTTATTTTAGTCCACATTAAGATTTGGGAATCTCGGCCAAAATGTGTGTCATGTCATTTCCCTAAACTTCAGGAGTTATAAAATATAGAATAGAATACAAGACCAGGGGACTAGTTCCATGTTTTCAGAGTGCATTTGTCTATGTTCATGAATTACCTTCTTTTATAGAGTTTAACATCCACGGTAATAGGTTCACAGTATATTTACACACTTATAGGTCTATGATTGGTCATTCTGTGACTATGTCCACAATTTTCAATGCACGGTTGTAGGTCCACGTCCATGGTTATAGGACCCCAATTATGTATCTTAAAAAATCCATAATATTTTCAAATTGAACATACAAAATTTTCATTTTTTTCAATAACCAGAAAAGAGACTTTATATAATTTTTGCTTCCATGCTCAATTTCCCCCGCTCTACGCTCCACGCTCCCACTCTACGCTCATATACTAGCTTCGCTCTTTATTGCAATCTTTATGAATTCAACATATTCATTTGTAAGGGTTGTATATAGTACATTTTTTTGGATTTTAGGTGATTTAATATGATATGACAACAACAAAGTGATACCAAAAATTTGACAAAATGTCTTAATTATGTTTTTATCAAATGTTTTTGTCAATATTTTGTCAAATATATTTTTTTATTCTAGAACATACTAACTATATATATTTAATACATTAGTAAATGATTAGATTAAAATTAAAATTACTTATTCAAAGTAAGTCAAAATCTTGCTTGCCAAATTGCAACATCAACAAAGTCAACATCCAATAATGCAATGTCATTTTACTTTAATTATGTATCAACATGGTTTTTTTGCTCTTGTTGATTGATGTTTTAAGAGATTCCCTAATCAACTAGAAAATTCTATTTTGGCCAAATCAATTTTTTTTATTGCTTGCTTTTTAATTAGGGTCCTTTTTCTTAAATAAGTGCAAATTAGAAATAAACAATTATTCAAAATGCTCAATGTGGAATGATGGATCTTTGTTGAGGGTGACTAAAAATTGGAGAAGATTGTTTGTTATTTGGATCATGTTCAGTCCTGCAAGCACTACTCTCTAATAGGGAGATCCTATGGAGCCATCACTTTATCCATCCAAACTTAAGCCTTTACAATAGAGGTGGTCCAACACATGATAGAAATACAATATTGGATGGTTGCTTAGTTGTTGGTTTTGAAGATCTTGTAGGTAGATGGCTTGGCCTTTGTCCTATAGACATGATTGATCCTTTAGATTTGTTCACACTCACAAAATCTTTTTTTCCTTCACTTGTAGATCTTTTACAACCCTGTTTCTCATATCCCTTGGAAAAGATGAAGATTGTCTCTTAGCTCCCCTACTATTAGAACACATCTAACATCTTTTATTCTAATGTAATAGATAAACTTCTTAACCACACAATCATTAGATCTATTTAACCTTCCCACAAGCGCATTAAAATGGGAGCCCAAAAGTCTCCCTTAGTTACAACAAGTTCTACAACTTTTACGATGTTTATTGAATTTGGTTTGTTGACTAGTTATTGCCTCCAAGTCTTTGGTCCAAATTTAATGTGCATTCTATAGTTATTTAAGATTTTTACTCTTAGATCTTAAATCACTCAAGTAAGAAAACCAAGCACATAAAGAAACAATTAGAATGAACTTATTGCAATTGCCTTGTCAAGGCCATATTCATTATATTGAGACTTTTCGCAGATTTTGAGACAAAATGGTAGTTAATGAAAAATTCATTTAAAAAAATAGTAATTGAAACCAAAAATAAATAATGCTCAAATAGTGATCCTATAATGGAATTCTAAAAGTTGGTGTTGTTACCTATTTATAAAAAAATATTGGTTAAGAGATAAAGCAATTTATCTTTGAGTTGAGGATAAAAATGAGACCGCGAAAAGTCTCAATATAACGAATATTGCCACAATGTGGTCAATCTTGAAGATTGTTTTAATATGACTGTTTTGCAATTGTTTTGAATGTTCTCTAGATTCTTTACAAATTCCTATTGACATTCTCTCTTGTAGAGTCTTGCTCTTGAATTCCATTTGCAGAGTAGATCTTGCAAAGATTGATCTAACCAAAGAACCTATTTGTACAATGATGAATAGGGAAGAGACTAAACAATTGACTGGACTAAAGCCAAAGAAATTTGCATTCAACTATTGAATTGCAAAATACAAAGAAGAGTGATGTCAACAATGCACTTCACATGATTTATAGAAATTAGATCTATTTTGTTTGAAATCTCAATGCAAGGGGTATTAGAGAACCTAGAGGATTGCTTGGTGCTTGTACACCTTGGGTGGGGGGGAAGCTAGTGGTGCTACTAAAGTGAACTCGATCTTGGTGAAGAAAGCTAATATACATATAATATTCCAACTCAAGCATTCTTTGTTGTTAAGAAGTGTTGGCTGTAGTCCTAGCAAAGACCAAATTTGATGGATAAAACAACTCAACCCTATGGTGATGTTAACTAGAGCCAAAAAGAGTATCTAGAGTGTTTAGTTGGGCTAAAAACGATGATACTTTTGTTGAATGGTCTACACAAATCTATAATAGGTTTAGAAGAAATGTTATCAAACTAAGAGATTGGTGAGCTGTGTAGGAGAGAACCCTAGAGAGACTAGTGAGAAAAACTTGAACTTGGAGTAGAGAGAGCTGAAATCTCAATGAAAGCAAGAAGATTGAGCTCTAAATCCTAGCCATCATGCAAGAGAAGAGGGCCTACAAACCCTAGCTTTTAAGACTAAATATAGAGTTAATCAATGAATTGGAACCTTTCCAAGTCATTTGAGTTGCAATCTCATCTATCCTTGTTATCTTCTTTTGTCATGCACTCATGCATCACCAAAGCATCAATTGAACATTCTAGGACTATGATTTAGAGTTTGTTCCACATTCTTTATCTAACCAAGTTTGTTCTTCATCCTAAAGACTACCTTCTTCATATATGTTTTGTAGTCTTCTCCTATCCTAGTCCTAACTTCATGCTTGAGTTATTTTGAGTAACTAAAAGAGGGGAAAGAAACCAAGTTTGAAGTATTTGGCACACATGATAAATGATTCTACTAATGCAAAATTGTCCTATTCAACCTAAATGACAACCATGAAGATTTTGGAACACCAAAATGATTAACTCTTATAAATGAAAATATTGTTTTCTTGATGAGGTCAAAACTTGGGCTCAAACATATATGGAGTACAATTTTGTACCCTTGAGAATCCCTCTCTCAAGAATGTACTTCATTGGCACATGAGGACAGAATTGGGTGCAAGGATGGGAATACGGACGTATGTAACAGATCCGTCATGCAGCCATTTTCTGATAGAAATCATTTACCGGTATCATCACATCATCCGTCGTTTGGCAATGAAAATTTGCATTTTTCCACCCAAAATTGAGTTTTGGAAAAAGATCCCCAATACATAATTGTGTCGGTACAAAAATCAATATGTTTTGAATGAGTACACTAATCTGCTAAATATGCTTAGAATGATCAGCCCTCTAAGTTATCAGTCTATCCGGGTTTGGGTTTTTTAGGGTTCAGGGTTCAGGGTTCAGACTTCCTGACTGACATTCTGGACTATAAGTAAACTATGGACTGACCATGGACTGGAGGTTGCGAAGTGGCGATGACATCAAAACTTGGGCACAAAGATCTACCACGCCTCTCGTCGATTGCAACAAGTCAAGTTATTCAATGCTGGACTTCCTGTGAAACTCCTTGAATCCTTGGAGCTCATTTTGTTGCGTCTAAAGGGAGAATCTTGCCTCGGTGATGGAGGCTTTGGAGCATCTGCAAGCCGTCCATGGCCATCTCCGGCTTCTTCACACGCATGCCATCGCCACCTCGCACTCCCCGACCAACCGCTTTCTTGCCGAGTTTCTCCTAATTCTGGTGAGTGCACTTCATTGTCTCTCATTTGCGACCATTAACCCCGCTGTGCATTCTTCGAAATAGTGCAAGTGTTTTCTTGTTCGCTTTTTCACTGAGCCTTGTTTTGATTTCATCGGGATCGTCACTTGGTTTGCCGCTCTTGATTCGAAATTGGTTGTTCTGGAGAATTCCAGGTCCGCATGTAATGGAATTGGTTTCGAGCTACACTGATTTGTCGTATTAGTGCGTGTTATGAAATGAACTTATAAATGGTTATAACTTTTTACAAGGGAGGAGTATTTTACCAGTGATATTTGTGAAGACTCTTCAATATGAATAGCACTAGTACACTACGCGAACAATGGATAAAAATATTCCTCCCTTGTAAAACGTAATAGGTCATTTTCGTACCACGCACTAAAACGACAAATCGGTGCAGCGGTCAGGGTTTAGGGCTCCATATGTGTTTGACAAGAAATTTTGTGGCTCGATGAGGAATTTTATGTATTTTTGAAAAGTGTTAATATGTCTCTTATTGACAAGAGTAAATTAGGCTCGCCGGTTTGGAAAAGGTTGCAGTGTTTTATAATGAGATTTTGTTGGATGTAGGGTGAGTATGGCAAGAGTTCTGCCGAGATGGTGAGCCTGTGTGCGGTCCTGGTGGATGCGGTTCCGAAGGTGAGCTTCGGTTCACTGAAACATGAGATTTTCTTAAATTTAATGTTTCTCGTCTTATTTACGAATTGCAGGCATTAAGTAGCCCACTCTCTTTGTTGTTTTTGCCTCCTTGGGGATAGAGGCATTGTGGGGATAATGGTTTCTGGGGTACGATCACTGTACCCTAGATCAAGAGAATCTTGTGCAATTGAACTGGATTCACACCTTATCTGCAGTGAATCCAATTCATACCCTATGCCTTATGTCTTTTAATATAGGGTGCAACATATGGACTATTGTCTTACGTTGCTATGCACTATTGCATATTGATTTCTGGTGTAGAAGGCATTTTGTGATTTATCCTACACAGTTTATTCAAGAATGTTGACCGCATTGAAAGTATGTACTTTACACTTACGGATGCAATATGTGAAAACTGCAATTCCTATATCCAGTTCTAGGTGGAAAATACTTAGAGATACAAATATTAGGGACAAAGCTTCTTTGAATGGTAGGAAGCCGCTTGGGTTCCTGCAGCGGTCCATGTTCAAAGGAAGCATAGAAAATATGAAAAACGAACTGATTTTTTAAGTTATTGTTGACAGATGATGGCTTCGACGTTATTTGATGAAATGGTACATGTACATACCTCAGGTATGTCGACTTCCTTGCAACGCTTTTGGAAGTTCCTTTTTTGCAAGTCCTTGTAGGGTCTCTACAACGCTACGTAAATGAGCGCATCTGTGGATTGGAATTCCTTTGCAGTTTCTGACAGCAAGACGCAGCGTAATTCGCCTAGGAGACAAACTGCAGCAGAAAACAAGCTCAAAATGAAGCTAATGACTTCACAGAAGGGATTCAGCAATCGAAAGGATCACCGAAGTACAGATTTACAAATAACTGATGACGTATGTGAACAAACATTGACTACCCAGAAACAAAGAAGTGCATCTTTCGAAGGCGGTGATTTGAACTGCATGGTCGGTCTTAAGAGCATGGAACGGGCTCGATCTACACTAGAAGACTTCGTAAGTGCCTGTGACTACCTCGGGTCGCTTATCATCGATTTTGAGATGCATTTTTTATTTGCTAGACCTAGACCAAGTAACTTGGTTTCAGTGAAGGTAGACTGGTACACGGAGAGGCCTCGTTAAGTTCAGCGTGATGTAGGAAGACATCCGCATGATTAATGGGAATGATATTCTATATGATGATGTCTATAGTTCCTGAAACATCCTAATTTTACTGAAAAGTCTATTGCGGTATTGTGCTTTAGCCCATGTCGAGATTGGATCTCATAAGTTTTGATGTTTTTGATTTCTTCAGCTTTATTAACAATTTATGGCATGTGCTTGGGTCAGCACTTGATGTTTCAGCTGTGATAAGGGGCTTTTTGGTGACAGTGCAGATCATATTTTATGTTCCATGACATGGACGTGCAGAATCCCAGTCATGTCTTTCGCCATCTCCCATTGCTTGTATTTGTGGAATCTTATATATATCAGGTTTGTCCTCCGCACTGCAGTTTGCGTGACTGCTGGGTTTTAGCAGCCTAGAGGTGGGTAATTTATTAATATCATCTCCGGTTATGTGTTTGTCACTTCCTTGTGAAGAGATAACCTTGGAGAGTTAATGTAGTGGTTTATTCATTGTGTGTGACTTGAACAGGCATAGGTTGGCTTCGTTTCCAAACTCAGCACTTTTCGAACTGAGGAGAACATTGTTGTGATTTTGTCTGTGGAAATAGCTAGATGAGCAGAATGAAGATCTATTGTGTTCATCTGCATTGACGGGGGTCTCGAAACCTTTGCACGATGCGTCAAGTTCTGTTGCAGATGGGTTAGGAAAGGATCCATTTGCAGGATTGCGAGCAATACTACATGAGCGTGATTTACTGACAAAGATGTAAGCAGCCTGAAATCTTGTTCTATTGATATCTCTTATTTTACAGACTGTCAATCGCATCGACTTGCACATTTTTTTTAATCTTCAGTTAGAGCAGCTATGCGCTTAGTTGAGCAAAGAGTAGGAGCGCTTATGAAGAATTCTTTAAAATCACCACTCTAAAGCTCTGGTTGCGGATACTGTAGTGAACGATAAGACTCCCTTAATGTGCTGAAATATGACGCATATTCTTGACGCAGGAATGAGGTGTGTGGATCCATCTCTTGGGAACTGAATATGATTCCTGTATTTGGTGTAGGATTGACGATGAGCTCATGGATGGTCTTCAGTATTGGCGCTTGGAGCAGTCTCTTTGTACCGCTCTCACAGCTAGAGAAGAGGCAAGTTTTGAGAGCTGTAATTTTTCATTGTGCTTTTGGTACAATGATGAAAATATTTCTGATTTTTTGCTGGGTGAAGTGATTATTTTCAATCATGACACTGTGGTTTCAGCAGATCAAGGTTGAGGATGTTTTGCGAGCTATACACCTTAAATCATTTGACTATCGTGTACTGAACCTCCTTTTGTATGGCTTGCGCAACGAACCGGTTTGTACTCATCACTTTCAATGCCAGACCCTCGAGTGAATTTCTACGCTCCCTGTAATGTGCTATCCCTAAGGTTTCTATCAGGCTTCGTTTCCGTTTCTATTATAGTTCTTTATTTCCAGACCTCATATTCCATGACACTAAGTTCATCGTGCACCTTCGTGGTTAGAACTGACTTGATCACTGGTATGTCACAATTGAACAGGTTGATGTGGCTCATTATGAGTTTCTTTCTATTTCGGAACTTCTTGTGGAGATAGCTGATGATTTGTAAGTGAGATACCTTAAGTAATTACTGAAAATCAATTGAATCTGGAATTTGATGAGTAGGTTAGATTGTTGGAATTTGATTTGCCGTCATTTTGTAACTCATTCCAAGAAGTTCATGATTTCAAGTGAGAGTTTTAAAGCATGATCATTTTCGTGATGGATTTGCTTTGGTTCATACACTAGTTTAGGAAATCAGTTGAAGCGATTTAATTTTTTTTTCTGTGTATGGCAGGTTTGACTATGAGGTGATTATTATTGGCCCACGGCTCTTTCTGGACGTGTTTCAACTCTGCCTCTGTTGACAGCTGATTTTCCACAAGAAAATTACTTCTAAAATTACAGCTCAAAATGTGTGTATGTGCAGGAAGATGTAGGAAAGAATACCTTCAACGTGCTCCGTATGTTTTTGTACACTTATGGGCCTCGTGAGGCCCCCACCAAGCTTGTAGGTCCTCATCTCTGAGCAGCTCAACTTGGTTGGACAATCGTTTGACTAGCGTACTATTCTCATCGAAGTCAGAACTGCTTGATTACTGTGACTATGCATAGTCCCTGACTTAGCTCATGTCTGGGACAACTGACTTGCAGGTCGAATTCATTGGAAAGAGTGAGGTCAAGTATCAAAAGCTATTGGAAGAACTGGAACCGAACATTCGAGTCAAATATCAGAAGCGTTGTGAGGAGGCTGTGAAAGAAGGTGACGACCTCATTTAGTCGGTTCTCTTGGGTCATTGATATCATTTTGGCAACTTTTGAACAGACTTATTGGTTCATGCCGCTTAATCATTGCCACTCAAATACTCGTGGCAGGTGGGAGCAAGTCTGTGCACGTGCTTGGATCATGGACAATCCCGTCTCTTATCACGGACGAGGATGCCTTCCGAAAGCAGATCATGTGAGAATAAAAGTGTGCATCAAATGCACAGCGGTGAAAGAAGACTGAGGAGTAAACAATTTTTGGTCGATTCGTCTGCAACACTTTCGTGTTCGTTACTACAGAGCTCAATGTTAAAATTTCAAAGTGGAGGAACATCATACGGTTGGCAGGATGATCATATGATATCCCCTGAAATAGCTGATGAGCAATCTGAAGGTGCCGAAGTTGCCTGACCAGTACACCGTCTCATTCTACTTTATGTCATCCATGATATTGTGCCACCAAAATAGCACGTCATACAGTATATGGACTTCTTTTGTTAAATAGTGCTCTTGGTTTGACCTAGAGACCACCAGCGAAAGAGAGGATAGAAATCTGAGTGAATAGCATACCAATCAAGAAGTGGCATGGGAGCTTGGAATATTTTTTTGGGTTTCTAAATGGTGTTCCAATCTTATCATCCAGGTATATACGTAATCATAGCCTTAAATCTACGAAATTGGGTCTCGTACATACATAGAATAAACAATTATAACGTTCTTATAAGTTGTGGGCATGCATTTATAATGATGTTACGATTTTCTGCTTAAGAAGAAGATTTCTCTTGCTCTCTTGGAGTTCTTTATTCAGATCAGAGTACATACACTGGTGTATGTTCAACTTGGGTAACAAGTGGGTACATAAGTTGCAGATTTGTGCAAGCAACGTAGAACGAGATCTGCGATGTTCATGTTGACTATATCTGCGCATACTCTGGTGTGTTCATTCCGTCTGGTCTCCTTCTCGCCCTCAATCTGGGCCTTGCGGTGTGTTCTCGGTTTTTAGTTCCTCTTTCTTCTGTGCCCCCGTACGTGTAACCTGCCTTTGGATTTTTTCTTCACTAAAGAGTCCACCCTAGAAGGGGTTTTCTCTTCGTGGCTTGGATGTAGCTTGGATGTGTGGTTTGTATGAATGACTGTATATTTGATATTGACAGGGAGCGCGTACTTGAGGTGGGCAGCTCACAAAGCGATTCGAGACCTTTCCGGTCAAGTTTCATTCACACCATTAGGATAGCAGCAGGATGCTCCATCTCACGAGGACACTAACTCATCTCCACTGCCTAAGTAAAAGAATTTCTTTCCGGAATTCCATGAAGTGGAGGAATCACAGTCTTTGAATGATCCTCGGAAATCTCCTCCCATGAACCACCATTCGCTTTTGCAACCCTTCTTGATGACAGATGCTGCGTCCAGGGTTAAATGACGTACATTCTGTCTCGTTTCCAGCCAGTGGCCCTCCAATATCTTCACAGCAATTAATGGGGGTTACCGCATCTCAAGCCCGGGGTGGAAGCAAGGGTCGCCTCCAACCTCAGCTGAAATCATCGTATGGTTGAGAATTGTGCACATTCTTTTGATGCATTCGAATCCACGAAGGGAATTCACAAGTCACATGATCAATATAATAATACAGCTAAAAAACATAGTCCTTCTCATGAGATATCGAAAGTCTCCATTTGAATTCAATTCCATGAGGAATATGTTGCAGCGAAAGAAACAGTAACGAGGTTATCATTCAAACCAAGCTGAACAGTATCCAATTTGTGCAAGATTTTCGTCTACTGCAGTACTTGAATACTCTCTTATGGATACTCAATAACATTATCAGATAATAATCACATAACCGAAGCTCCAGTAACACAAATAACATCAAATTACAAATCATATGAGGAATGAAACATAGTGAAAGTTTAAGTGGAAACTGTAAACGAGATGGCTTCATCGCGATATTTTCAAATTCATGTTCACCGTCTTCAAAACACAACCCATCCGTATGCTTGAACACGAATTCAAGCGCATTAATGCAGAGTATGCTCCTCAATGTTCTAGCGTCACTTGGATTTCACATCCGAAGTCTGCTGAGGGTACTGTTCAGAACTCTATGCACCAATCTCCTACTTACAGTAACGCTTCCGATACAAATCTCCACTATTACACTATCTTCAGAAAAGTTTCGATATCCGGACAAGGTAGCGCTTGCCTGTGACTCAAGCGGGGGCAGGAGTGTGGGACATGGAGTGCCGTGGATAGGACATACCAGGCATGCGGAGGATCTGTCGGCTCCGAACAATGAGTCATTCGTGAAGTACATTCTTGCCCGTTTCCAGCAAGTGATACTCGATATCTTCACAGCAGTTGACAGGATTACCGCATCTGAAGTCCAAGGGTCGCCCTCAATCTCTGCTGAAATTATCATACGGTTGAGCGGCGCACACATTCTCTTGATACATTCGAAGAAATGATAGAAATGATGGAGATAACAGTACCACAACACGTGATCGTCCTCACTTTCAACAAGGGAACTGTGGATAGTCTTTCCATTGGAATTCATTTTCATGTTGAATAGGTTGCAGCCGAAGCACTCACGAGGTTGTCACTGAAATATACTGAACATAATTCAAATTGTGCAAGGTTTTCCTCGACAATAGTACTTGAACCCATTGGAGTAGACAGACTCAGAAATTGATCACATAACAGGAGCACCGACACCACAAATAACGTCCAATTTCAAATCATCAGAGGACTGAAGCACAAGGACAGAAGAAGTGGTAATTGCAAACGAGGTGGTGTAGTGGCGACATTGACAAATTCGTTCACCGACTTCCAAAGACTTCATACCTATATCCATGAACACAAAGCTTTCGCCATACATGATAATCGACAAATTGCACATTCAAAGATAGACTGATTACATTACAAAGGAGACATGGCTGGAGTATAAACATCAAAACCTAAGACACGTACAGCAGGGACCATTCTTCCCTCTATTCTATCTGTCCATAGAAGATCCCCTCAATCTTGACCTCCTTGGGCGCCTTGGAGCCCAAGTCCGTGTCCGACGGCTGCACGCTCTCGAACGTCCCCGCGATCTCGCCCGTGGACGCGTCCGACTTGGCGATGCTGAACGTGATCTTGCCCGACGCTGCGGCCGTGTTCTTCACATTCTCCTTGGCCAGCTCCTCCTCGTCGCCTGCGCCGCCTGCGATCAACGCCACGGCGTTGTCGTAGCCCGTAGAGCCACCACGGCCCTTGGGGTCCAAGAAAGAAGACCCGCGGTACGAAGGCACAATGTACGTCCCGCCGAACGAAGTCGGCGTCCCCTCCGCCACCAACTCCTTGATCGTGAACAAGAAAGGCACGCGCTCGCCGCCCGAAAGCTGCACCGTCACCGCGGCGTAGTCGATCCCGTCCTTCTCCTGGAACTTCACCTTGCCGTCGCTGCCGATCGAGAACGGGCCCTCGATCTCGTCCAGAGTGTACGTCAGACGAGTCATCAGCTTCGTGTCCTGGAAACCCTCGCTGCCGCCCTTGAACGGAGACTCCGCCTTCACCGTGAACGCGGTCGGCTCCATGCAAAGCTTCTTCAAAGTGTAGTTCCCGGACTTGAACGAGAACTTGTCCGAGCCGCTGGCGATGATGGGGCACTGGTTGGCGGTGCCGGAGCCCTTCACTTCATTGTAGGTCTGGGACACCACCTCGTCGTACGTCATCCGCGCGGGATTGCCCTCGGCAACGGCTGCCTGCAGAAGAAGAATCAACAGCGCCCGGGCAATCAACATAACGAAGTGGAGGACCATTCCCCAACCATAGAAACCATGCACACTACACATGCTGCCCACAAATTCCATAACCCTACGGTCCATTCGGGACCTACTCATGTTCATGCTCATGCTTTGCACAACATGCGATTCTTTCATGCCATTCACGACGTCAATTCTAAGAAAACGGAGCCTGCCTAGTCTTCAGAAGGATGACTGTCCACAACCGTTTCAGTCTCCATCACGGCCTACTGCGGTACGCCATGGCATTTGAGCCAATTCAAAGGACACTGAAACCAACGAATGCAACACATTCCAAGCAAGCGAGTACAAATGCCAACCACTTACCCCGGCCATGAGAGCGGAGGAAGCCAAGACGATAGCGGCGGCCTTGGCGCCATCCACGATGCTCCTCACATTCTCCTCCAAACTGCACGACACGCGAGACGCCGCGGGCCTCAAACCGAAAGCGCTGCTCACCGAGGTTGGCCGGACGCTTTTCTCGAGTTTAGAGCTGCAAGGGGCCACAGACGCCGAAACCTTGCACCCGACGGACGCAACGGAGGCCGCCATAACTTCGCTACCCAAAATCAAGCCCCGCAAGCAATGCAATGCAATGCTCAACAAAACAGCAGCAGTCGCACATACGATGGCCGAGTACCTTGCGACATATGAAATATTGCTCTGACATTTCCTCTGCCCCGCGGCCTTGGGTCCCCTTGGATTGGGAATTGGAAAAGGGCCCGGGATTGGGTAGTGGTAGTGCAAGGGATAAGGCTTCCAGTAAGAAAGCCGAGCTGCAGGGAAGACATCCGCATCATTTAGGGGGGCCAGGGGCTACTGTACATGGTTGCCTGGGCCCCGCCTCATCCCGGCCTCGTCGCTGCCCGGACAGAGACTTGCCAAAGCTCAGTGCCCTTCACGGCGCTCCGCTCATCCCCGACTCGCTCGCCCGCGGATCTTCCCTGCTTTCTCATGTTCACCCTGGCATCACTCCATCTTCCTGCCTTCCCCATCCAGACATCCAGAGCTTGCTTGTTCTTCTAGTCTTTCCGCTTTGATCGTCACAGTGGTGTATCATTCTGAAACTTGAAGAGTGTTTCACGGTAGATTCCGCATTCAAGAACGGTGACCCACAAGTCATAAACTGGGAGTCTGCAACGACGGGGAATGAGCTTATGACTTGTCGGTCATTTGGGTCTCCTCATGCGGATTTGTCACAGTTTGGTCAGCTGCAGGGGTTGGGAGCCCCTCCGTCGAAAAGACCCATACAGAGATTTGAGGTTTGGAGAAGTCAATCGAACCACGGCAATGAATGGCGCGATTTTGTAATACCCCCAGGAAGTGGAATGCTTTTACATGCGACTTGTAGCCATGTTCTGCTCCATTTGAAACAATGTCCACTCTTTGAAGAGATATCATAATACATTCATGCTTATCATTTTGGTATCATTGAGGTAGGTGTGCGATTTTCAGTTTGCTGCTGAAAGACTCATCCAACACAAGAACTTGAAGCAAGGTGACCTAATCAGAATATCAATCAAAATCGGTAAAATCTGAACTTTCTCAAAAGTGCATCCTCCTTGGTTTATCACCCTCAGAAGATTGTCGCCACTATAAGTAAAACGAGTACACGCCATCGTCAATACGATTGAGGAACACACGGATAGACAACAAGCATCGCATTGGAGAATCATGCTTTGGTGATGGGGAAGGAGGGAAGACGGAGGGTGAACTTGATGAGGAAGCTGGGAAGGTCCGCGAGCGCGTCGGGGATGAACGGAGCGCCTTGAAGGGCAGCTTAGCAAGCCTTTGTCCGGGCAGCGACGAAGTCGGGATGAGACTGGGCCCAGCCCAAACGAGCATGTCATCTAGCCTTGGCCGATTTATATTTTTTCTACTTGAGTAAAAAATTTAAAAATAAATTTAGAGTGGTTAAAAAACAAAAGAAAAAAGTCTTTTTTGGCATTTAATGATATTTTATATGATGATGTCCATAAGGTAGACACCTAAAAGGTGCAAGTGACTCAAAACTATCATCACTACTCTAGGTACATCTCCAAAATCAATATGTACTTGTGTGGAAGAAACAATTTTAGAACCTCTATCAAAAAACTTTGACCCTTCACAATTTTTGCAATTTTAGAACCTCTATCAAAAAAACTTTGACCCTTCATAATTTTTGTAGATGATATTTAAATGTTGCATTCTTTAGTGCATCAGAACCTCCTTTTACTTGCCCACAAGAAAGTATGGAAATTTGACCAATCTAATAATCATAATTAGGCACAATGGCAAAAAGTAGCAATGTTGTGGGTGCCCCATCTCAGTTCCTAAACATTGGCTAATTTTCCTAAGAAAACCTATGAAGAATCTAGTACAATATTGTACTTTAGCCCATGGCTATTAGTTGTAATCAAGGAAAGATGAGAAAGTAAGAAGATGCAATGGATACAAAGTATCACACATAAAATAAGAATAGGCTTTATTGAGAAGGAAGACTTCCTCTACAACTATATTACTCTCTCCTAGTGCACAAAAATGACTTGGAATTCTATAGATTCAATGAAAATTTCAATGTCTTCTGGTTTATGACCCAATCAACTTCAATTTGTTGTAAGAAAATTCCTTTTCCAGAGTTTTTTGTATTTATATAATAAACTTTAGTTCTCCTACATTTCATTTGTTATCATCCAAAAACAAAGAAATCATCTTCAACCCTAAAATCAAGTTTGAAGTGAAGGGGACAAGTGATTCAAGACAAATGTGAAAAAAACAAAAAGGACTAGTATTATGGGACGGAGGGAGTATATTTCAGGTTTGACCTACGCACTGCAAGTGTTGGGTTTTAGCAGCCTAGAGGTGAGTCAACCTCGGCAAAGGTAAACCTCACAAAATGTTGGCCAGTGCTGACGCCGAAACCTTGCACCTGACAGAGGCCGCCATATCTACCAGAATTCTAGCCCCGTAAGCAATGGAATGCTCAACAAAACAACAACAGTTGTACACATAATGTCAGAGAAGCCGCCTTACGACATGTGAAAATTTGCACTCGCATATCCTCCAGCTACGGTTTTGGGTGTCCTGAGGGCTTGGGTCCATTGGATTGGAGAATTGGATCAAGTTAAGGCCGGGGATTGGGGATTTTGGTGGTGTAGGGGATAAGGTGTCCAGTAAATGAGTTGCGCTTGCGGGAGCCCTGTGCATGCTTGGGGTAGACTTTGGTTGACCAAGCCCTTCTTTGTGGTTCCAAAGGTTCCAATATGTTACTTGTTCACTGAAGATAAATGCTTCGATCCTGGGAGACTAACTAACGAACCTGATAATAATCAAGTTTGGTGAAGATTTCAACTTCTTTTGTAAATATTCTTGCCACATCTGTCAACAGTAATGTGCTCCGAATATGAGAATGATAGGAGACCAAGTAGAGACCCTCGATCTTCTCTTGTAGAAGCACTTCGAGACGATCCAATGCTGCTACTCCTATCTGAGTATAGGTGGGTGCGGACAAGGTTAGCCCTGGAACAAGTAGTTGCTAACTTGTTATACATCTGCTTGAAGTCTGTGCATCCACAAACGAACTGATTTGATAATGTTATACTTGTAGCAAATTTCGTTAAACTGGCGCCATTCCATACACCATTTTCATTTTCAGACTGGAGTGGTCTAAACCGTAAAAGTGCCAAAGTTGTGGAATGGTTCCATTTTAACTAAATTCTTCATACTTGGAGACCTTCCGTAGACCTTCAATGTAATCCAAGTGCAACGTTAGTGTTTCCATCAAAGAATCACAACCATGCACAAATTATTCTCTACCGGGTTGTTCCTGAAGGAATTGAATAATTACTGCTGTAGATTATCCCAAACAGTGTTACAATACTGATCGTAAGAAGCTTTGGACTTAAAATTTTCTTATCCAATGTATAAACTCCAGTGACAGCTCGATTGTTTGATGAATTCACTACCTATTTCCTATTTCATTTGTGTGAGGACCTCACTCTTGCCAGTGAGTATCAACCATGATCCCTCTTCAAATTGAATCACATGTTTGAAGTCCGATTGATCCTGCTTAACCCCTAAAGGACCGGGGGTGTTTGAGCAAACTTAAGCTCTTGTTTTCTTGACTAGCTCTTGTAACAAGCATAATTTCTCAAACGTGTGATATGATTTTGATAATCACCACTGTTGAAATGAAAGAAGACTTATGTAGCTTTCCTATGAAAAAAAGATCAACAAAATCGTACAATTTTTGAGAAAATGCCACTGTTGACATAATTGATGAAAGATATCCAATACAACAGAACTTTGTACATGCGCTGAAATTGGAATGTTGAAATCGGAATGCTCAAAAGTGATCTAAAAACTCTGATTTTTTTTCCACAAGTATATATCATCATGATTTAGATGTGTAATTTTTTTCAAATCATTTTGAGGTGTGGAAAAAAAGATATGAGCACGTGAAGTGATAGGCCAATGTACTTTTCCTATTCTCAAAAAATTCACCAAAAATCGCTCACTTAGCCATTTCTTGATCGGATTGTTCCAATGAATTCAGCAAAAAAAAATCATCTAGGGGCTCTTTGTTGGTCACGGACTATTAGTGAGCTTCACATTCTGAATTTTCAACAAATGTAGTTGCAGGAAGCCATGTGGTGGCCTTACGATCCTTTAGGGGTTAACTTAGTTTCTCTTACTCGGGAAACCCACAATCTGTGAAACACAAGCTGTTCAAACTGTCTTTTCTAACGCAAAACAGAAAAATCCACCGCCTCCATAACTCACATGTCTCCCAAGTATTTGATGCAAGCTCCTAGATCCGTATGCCCTACCAGGCTACCACCATCGCCCCTGCGTTCCCCATCTCTGTTCGCCCAAGCTCCCCCATCCCGTTCCCGCATCTCTGGAGCCTGTATCCGTGGCTCCAATAGGAATTTGAGTCTTGGGACTGGATGCCACTGGATAGCCTTCAGTATAGTTGCCTTGGATTGTTACACTAAATAGTGAAATTAGGTTTCCCCTCACTAATTCATCAACATATTACACACTATATAAATAGGTATGGTTATTGTACAAGGATGCAGTAATTTTCATCAATAATTCTTGTAGTAAACATATCAAAAGTACATTTAGAGAGTCACACGCACCTCCACATGGATAAGAGATGAGTCATGAGGGAACTTTCTTGGGTAAGACAAACTAATTGTTAACACAACCTCATTTCACTATTTTGTGTATTGAACATCCTCTACTTGGGCATAAATTAAGAATTTTTTGGGCAAAAAACAACAACAATCACCATAGACCGTCATGCGATTGGATTAGGATGAAGTGGACCTCTCAAAATCTAATGTGCAGATTCAAATTTTGCATTGCCTTGTTGAATTTAACCTTCATTTAGCCATCTAGTGGTGCAGATGTTGAAGATACCTATCTCATACTATATTTTTAAACTAACAATGCTTATTGATTCATTTGTCTTGTATAGTGTACTATTATAAGAAAGATTTGCAAAAATCCACACTTGAGCCAGACAACAATTTCATTACTTTTTGTCAGTTGGGAGGGCCAAAGTTTACAGGACCGTATAGGATGCTCTTAGAGCAGCCCCACGGCAGACTCGCCTAGACCACACGCCAGGTGATGGTTTGGCGAGTGGTTCTGAAGACCGGGCCGTGTCTGCTCCTCCTGTGCCCCATTGCGCACTCGCCAATCAGACTCGCCAACCGGGGTAAGCAACGCCACGTACTTTCGTTTCTGAGGAATAAAAAATGAAAAATTTCACTTCATTTTGTACTCCTATCCGCTTTCATTGACTAATACACGAAGCATTTAAAATTTACTTTCATTTTCACAAGTTGAATAGAAGTTCACTATATACACTTGGAGTGGTAGGAGGTAGAACAATGCATGTGGGATATGTAAATTAAATCTACTAGGAGCTCAACCGCTCATAGTTAGGTCGAAAGTAAAATTTATGTTGGAATTAGAATTTCAGACCTCATTTAGGCATAGTAAAATACATTTTTCTAAAAACTTTTGAACTAAAAAAAGTTGTTAAATCAAGTTAAATTTTACCTCCACAAATCCGTTTAAGGTTTCAAGCCTCCAATCAAAAGTTATGGACAAAATTCAAAGAAGATGTTTGAAAATGTCAAAAAAAAATTCCTTCCAACCCCTATCTTGAATTTTGTCCATAACTTTTGATTGGAGGCTTGAAACCTCAAACGGATTTTTGGAGGTGAAATTTAACTTGATTTCAAAACTTTTTTTAGCTCAAAGTTTCTTGAAAAAAATTATTCTACTATGCTTAAACGGGGTCTGAAATTCTACCTCAAACACAATTCTTAATTTTGGACAATGAGCAGTGAAGCTTTCATCTTCAAATTATCCCATATTTTTTGAGGGTTCATGATGGACATGGATTTCACTATAAAAACACCTCTCCAACGCCCCCACCAACCAGGAGCAAATTAGGCAATTTCATCCCATGCCCAAGTACTGTTTCCTTCGAAGGTATTCGAGCAAAAATACTTGGTAATTTATATGTGGAATTTATTCCAGCTTCAAGTAGCTCTCCAAATCATCATCCCTGCCCATTGACCTTGGTGAATTCCTTAAATTTGGGCTATATAATATCTAGGTGTGCAATTGAGGCTTTGGGGATGCGGGCCAGAAGGTTGTAGCGAGCCACGCCCAAGGAGCACCAGTTGCCCGTGCCCTTGCCAGAATTTGGCGCGACCAGCCACTTCAGCCCGTTTGGCGAGCCTGCCGTGGGGATCTCCCACAACCAGGGCTCGCCCACTGAGCGAGTTGAGCCAGTCCAACATGCTGCTGTGGGACTGCTCTTAGAGCATCCCCATCTGCCTGTGATAATGGATGACTTTTATGAATTGGCTTGTAAAACTGCCCCACCCGTTTGGCATTTTGGATGACTTGTTTGCAAGTGAGGCTTGCAAATGGAGGTCGGCTTGCAAATGGTGGTGGTTTTGCCAGCCAACTTGCAAATGAACTCGGCATACAAAACAGGAAAGGACAAGAGTAGAGTTGCCTTTCCGCACTACCTGCAGAAGTTGCAGGCGAAATGTTTTCATCTCCCATCAACCAGAGTTACCTCCACACGGTTATTAATTGAGATGGTGCTCAGAGTTAAGCTTGTGTTGAACTTCTTAAACTCTCCATGTTATGATTTCCTGATCCAAATTTGAAATTTCTACTGGCATATGACATATAGTGTCTTTTGTTTTATCAGTATATAATCCACTGAGTAGAGAAACAAATTAAATTCTAATTACCGATTCAAGTTTCGGAGATTGTAATCTTTAGTCATAAAACTTTTGAATTGAATTACTCTAGAGTAGTATTTGCATTAAGGTTGATACTGATTTCCAATTGGAAAGAAACAATGAGAATACCTTCATATTGGAATAACTAAGGGCTATATATTCTACAACGATTGAAACTTATTGTTTTCTTCAAGATCGATGATCCGAACACGTGAAGAAAACTTATGTCTGAGTAGATTTCAGGGATTTCAGCAATTTCAACCTCTGGCATTTTCTAGGTAAACCAGCATATTCAGCCATATTTTTGAAAATTTCAAAAGCTTCAGCACTTTTAAAGATTCTGAATTTTCTGAACCTAGGCACCATTTCACAACCTTCATTTGTTCAGCATGATTTCAAAACCTTCAACTCGTTCAGCATTTCAGAACCTCTTCCCAGCCAGAATCGAGTGAAGGCACGATTTTTACAGCTTGTGTGCCTTTTGATATTTACCTCCCAGTTTCGCTAAGTTGGGCCTCTTAACAGGCTGGGTGGGGCAGTCAATTGCCACCCGGCTTGCAAAGTGGATGGCCTGACATTTTGCAATCCAACATTTTGCAAGGCAGGTGGTGATGCTCTTAGACTACACGAAACATGTCATTTACTGCACACATCCCAAAACTGGACAACAATAGTTGTCATTCACCTAATAGTAATTGCATGATTTAATTACTAATTCAATTGCAATGGGGATTTTTTTTTGTGTCACCGCCCAATGACTGCACACCGAGTGGCAAAGGGTTGCATGAAGGTATTTTTAACTACACTGAACAGTGAAATTGGGTTGCCCTTGACTAATTTCTCGACATTTGGCACTAAAAAAATATTTACAGTTACTGTACGAGAATGAACTACTTTTGAATTTCATATCATTGTATTTGGGACTCATAAACCTCCATGTGTACAAATGGAAATATTTTTAGAAATATTTGTTGACTTTGATGGCTTGTAAAGTAACTTTCTTGGGGTAAGGCAACCTAATTGTCAAGGCAACCTAATTTCACTATTTAGTGTAGATTTTAGCTTCATCGCCTTTATATTGCAATATAAAATTTGTAGGAAGAAATCTTTTTGCATTCTGTTTTCTGAAGGTGAATCTTAACATGAAATTTAATAATCACGCCATATTTCAAAACATGCAAGTCTCTACATCTACATCTATGTGGAGAAGGATTTGAATTTTGTCAGTGCGATGATTAGCAAGTTTACTCTACACGTTCGTTTAATTTGCTTCCGTTAGCAGTCGACGCCGTGAATCCCACTGCTAACTTAGCTGGTGGCGTGCAGCTTGTGTGGGTGATGTGAGAATCTTGTGATATCATTCTTTCATCATTCCATGACAAGTTCCCCAATCCCTACGGCCACGTGCAGTACTTGTTTTCCACTTTTGTTGCGTGCTAGGATTTTCTCAGCTGAACTTCTCTTACAAATTAGCTAACTTAGTTCGAATTTTCTTCCGTGATGCAGTCCTTCTTGTGGTTCTGGCTTTGTGGACTACAGTAGCGAAGTTGTGTCGTGTCGTTTGTCGCGATGGGTTTCTTTTGAAGTACTTAACTTAGAGCGAGTAACACTGTCTTCGGATCACCTCGAATGAAGTTGTACTTGCACGTGAACCTGGATTGCTAGTGCTACCTTACCTTTGTATGACTGACTATTTCCTCCCCTGCTTCTCTTTGAAGAGTACCCAGTTACCTACCCTCTATGACTATGGACAAATCACCAGTAGCCAGGAACCAATAACCTCAGTTTCGGTTTTCAGATTCTTAGCATAGGAGTTTTTATTTTAGGAAAGGCTGTGAGCTAGGGGCGTGTGACTGATCGACTACTTGAATTCGATTCCTCACGGCCAGCGTGACCGCGAGTGCGACCCTGAACCTTGCTGGTGGCTTCAGTCTGCGTGATCGACCGATATTGCGTGGAAAATTGTTCGCTAGCTGGGTCTCTCGAGTGTGTAGGGCGTATTTTGCGGAACTTGGCGAGACGATTCTCGTGCCAGGAGTGTGGAATACAAGCCATCTTCTGCTTGGGGTAGAGCAGTGGAGCAGTAACATCTCGATCATTTGTTATCCCCTTCACCAGCTGCTGCCGGAGATCGATCGAGAAGATCGGCTGAAGGAGACGAAATTCGCCGATTAAAATCCGATGCGGGCGGTGGCACGCGCACGCGGGCTGTACCAGCAATGGCGCCCGCGGCGGCCATGGCAAGCACAAGTACATGCGGCAGGGCTTCGATACCCACTTGGAGTTCGAATCACAGACCCTTGGAACTCCGCAGACAGCGCAAGTGACCGCCATGGCGTGCTCGAATTCGAGTATCCTTTCGCCACCAGAGGCGTCGCCACTTCTGCCGACGCCTCCACATCCGGTGTGTAGGACTTGCCATAACGTTGGATTTTAGCGTTTGAAAGGATTCGTCTTGTTTTCGATTCCGATGATCATCAATATGGTGGGGAAGTGGTGATGCCCTAACGCTGGACTAATCACTAGAACGGAAGGCTGATATTCAAATAGTTTTTGTAGTGGTTTTGCAATGACCGTCAGAAATCTGTTAATACTGGTTTGCAATAGTTTAGCATAACACTATGCAATGGATAATTTGCAAGTATGTGAGATTGCAATAGTTTTTGCAACAGTTGATTTTTGGCTTTGAAGGATTCGGCTTGTTTTCGTTCTTGATTGTCATCAATAGGTTGGGGAAGTGGTGATCGATGCCCTAACGCTGGACTAATCACTAGTACGGAAGGCAGATATTGCAAAGCTTCTGTAGTGGTTTTGCAATGACCATCAGAAATCTATAAAAAATTGTTTGCAAGGGTTTCATGTAACACTATGCAATGGATAATTGCAACTCTTGAAGATTGCAATAGTGTTTACAACAATTTAGGCAGAGCTGGGCATTGGTTCCTTGCCCAAGTTAGACTTTGCAACAAGTTTGCAGCACTTTTGCAGTGGTTTCCAATAGACCTTGAGTTTCTATCGAAGTACGGAACCACTACAAAACCATTGCAAAATAATTGATGATGTGCTGCAACTGCTACCTCCTGCTGCAGTGAATGATTTTTTAACTTGGTATGGGGTTTTCGTGAACTTTAGGTGACGGGTATAAGGCCGGTCCGCTAGCAGAATACGAGCGCCGCGTGGCTGCTGGGGAACTAAAGCCTGGCGACGAGTTTCAGGTACTTGGTCCACTCCCAGCAATGATATTATCACGTTCACACATTGCCAACGTCTTGGATGTCGAGGATTAGACGAGTTTAACCCTTTAATTCTGAGATTGCCTGTTTCATACGTTTGAGTTTCTGTGTTGTAAGGTGTATTTGGACTCGCCAGCGTCCTTGTATTGACATGATGAACCTTTTTGAGGTGGAGCAGGAAATGACATTGATGGAGCTTCAAGACTTGTTTGAAAATCTGATGAGGGACGCTTATGATATTGGCTTAGAGAAGGATTCACCTCGTACTTCCCAGCGTAACAGGTTAGATTTCCACTGACGACGCTCTCGCATGACTCATGTCAATGCGTGGAAGAAACAGTGCAGTACATTAACCACTAAGGACCAAGGATTCATACCTTTAAAATGACCAACTCGATTGATCCTACTATGAAAAGAATAGATTATAAATTAGGTTAAATTTCATACAACTAGAATCAGTGAAGAACACTGCATGTATTCCTGAGAAAACAAATACAGTTGAACAAACGAAAGTCCTCGTTCGCGCTACTCAAAACTGGGCTTCCCTGCCGACCTGACATTAGTTGTGGCTTGCAGTGGAGGAGGTTGGCTGTTCAAGCACTTCATGTCCAAGGCGAACACGCCGTCTCCGAAGGGCCTTTACCTCTACGGAGGCGTTGGAACAGGAAAAACCATGCTCATGGACATGTTTTACCACCAGTTGTAAGCTTTCATTTGCTATCCACTTTTTTCAACTACACGCTGACCTAAAATTCCATACTCAGGTCCAGTTAGTAGTTCTGTTGATGACCACTCAGAAACTTTGGTGTCTGCTCTCACCTTTAGTGTCAATGAATTTGTACCGTGGTTGGTATCCGCAACAGGCCTTCGACGTGGAGGAAGAGGCGAATTCACTTCCACGATTTCATGTTGACTGTTCATAGTCGATTACAAGTAAGTTCTGGAATACATGCTCTCATGACTATTAGGGATGAATTCGTTAACAAGGAGTTCATGCTAGGAGTTGGTGAACTGATTGCAGCCAACCGTGAAGAGTTCTACTAGATTTCTGATGTTCAAAAGAAATGAGAATTGCCATTGTAGAAATAAGTGTCCACTCTGGATCTCATGTTTTTAAGGTTGTTTTGAGTAGGTCATATAGGGACTTTCTTGTGTCTAAGTTTGTTTTAAATTGCACGGAGCACATGAAATGTTCTTCTTTGATTTTGGTGATATATAATTTGGAACCCTTCTGAATTATGCTTTTCACAATATAATCAATGAAGTTGGTATCTAACGTTTTCAACAGAACTGCACACTTATTTCTGGAAGGAGGGAGTATTTTGTTACGCAGATCTTCCGAGTGAATATGTGGGCTTGAAAATCGAGTCTTTTTCATTTAATTATGTATTTGCTTTGCTTATTGTATTATGATGCTCGAGGGTGGGTTTTATGTAAGAAAAGGTGAACTGTGGGCGCAGAGGAGCCGAGGTATGACAGATCCCCTGGAGATGGTGGCGGAGGAAATCGCCGAAGAATCAGTTTTGCTCTGTATTGACGAGTTCATGGTCTGTTTCTAGCTAGCTTCATTTGTGCCTGGAACCAGTGACTGGTGCGAGCCCCCTTTGGAAACAACATTAAGCACATAAACTACATTAAAACATTAAAAACATTCCAACTATGATGGATTGAGTAATCACCGTCCCAATGTTCAATGTTGTTTTGTACTTTGGGTTTTTTCACGTGAACATGTTGTTCTGAACAAATAGGGAATTTTGCAATTTATTTGAATGGGAGTTTTGGGGGTGGATCTTGTCCCTATTTTGGAGAGGATGCCAATTCACTAACTTATATTTAGTTTTGATTCCATTTGAACTTATAAAATGCTGAAGTCATGACTTGCCTGAGGTGCGCAGGTCACAGATGTTGCCGACGCACTCATTTTGAATCGACTTTTTGATCATCTCTTCCGAAACGGAGTTGTGAGCAACAACCGAACCTCAGCTGTTGGTATATGGTTTTCTTTTTCTTTTTCGGAGACAGAGGCCTCCGTATAAATCGTGAGGCCTCTGTATGATCAGCGTGACCATAGGATCTCCTTATGATGGAGAAAATTCGTTAAATCTGGTGTTGTTTAAAAGTTTCTTCAACAGTCCAATAGTACTGGAAACCTTGTTTGAAGTTATCAACGCATGCTTGGCATTACTCCAGCCTGCTTGCACCATTTAATGCAGCACTCGTTGCTGCATCTCATCAGCTGCAAGGAAGCTCACATCCAGAGCTAATGGTGCAGGTACTGGTGTCAACTTCAAACAGGGCGCCTACAAAGCTCTATGAGGGTGGCTTGCAACGGGATCTTTTCCTTCCGTTTATTGTGAAACTCGAAGTAAGCAATATCTAGCAAGTTAACAACCCCATTCTAACTCAGATCCAGTGGTTTTCATGAGTTTCACAAATTGCAAGTCCTTCTTACGTCACGCAGATATACTTTTTGTTGTTATTTCCGCTCAAGAGGCAATGGCTGACGATATGGTTCCCCTAATATATGCAGAAGCGATGTGTGATCCATGAGATAGGTTCAGCCACCGACTATCGACGATTAACAGCTGTGAGTAGCCCCCACTTTTTTCATTTTTGAGAAAGTGCCAACATCGCGACCACATATATTCTGATGAAGCAAAAGATGTCCACATCCATTAACCTTTAAACAAGAAACAAATGTTTAGTTGTACTCAATGCACTTCATTCAATCCCAATATGTGATCATTTCAGCCGTATTTTTAAGGGAAATGAAAAAAAAGGACGAATGAAGATTACTTTTAAGACCACCAAATGTAAAAAATTGTTTTGAAATGGTGCAATTTCGCCTATGGTGCTCGAAAAAAAGGACTGGCTGTAAGGTAACAGAAGTCTCCAAGCACACATACAAGTGTCATGAATCTTGATGCCTTCTTATTCATTATTCTTACTCTTCAAGCCTTTGATGCACATTTAAAGATAAGTGATTTTTCTGTAGTCATAAGGGACGTTAAGCCTGTGTGAAGTAAGTTTTCTGATATCTTGGTGGTGTACGTAATGAACAGGCTGAAAGTGGATTCTATTTCATAGGGCCTGATGCTTCGGAAACTCTGCGCAAGTTGTTTCTGGCAGAGATGGACGGAGAGGAGGCCAGACCCGCGACTGTGGAAGTTATCATGGGTAGAAAGCTGGAGGTATGACTACTTTAATTACTATAATCCTGCTGCTATTTGTTGTATGATATAGCCGTGCTACTAATGGGATGGGATACATCCTTACTACCTGAATATGGAATTTGCTGTCTCAAACGAGTCTAAGAAACTGGTTTGAACAAGTAAATTTTGGGGCTCATCATTCTTAAGAATGAATTTCTTATACTTAATTCTTGTGTGACATATAGCTAATAGAATAGATTTGTTGAGAATAAGATTTTTTTAATTAATCAAAGAATGGCATGTGGCACTGGGACACTGGGACTTCTGTCTCGAGGGACACTTGCGATTAGCTACTTGTTTTTGAACTGCAAAGGCAATTTGAAAACAGGCACTAATAGAAATAGGTCCTTATTTGGAGGAGGTCTCTCTTTGATTTTGCGAGGACCTTCTAAAATCTTGCAAGAGTTGATACTGTATTAGATTAATAAAATTAAATGATATCCATTGTGCCATAACCAGTGGTAGGATATTAGAGTAAATGCAATCATACTGCGTACTTTTGGTGTGTGAAATGAAAAGTACCATATTTGTTGTCGCAATTCAACAAAGAATTGTAGTATGCTTCGTCTTCTTCTTTTTCTCCTTGGAGTGCTAAATTAATGCTAAAGTTTCTTGTGAGGCATGTTCACAGGTCCCTCTAGCAGGTGCCGGCTGTGCCTGGTTCCAGTTTCACGAGTTATGTGAGATGCCATTGGGTGCTGCTGATTTCATTGGACTCTTCAGTAAGTTCTGCTGATTTACTTACAATTTGGGTAGCGGCTCTTTGCATATGGAGTTCGAAAGTGCGTTCCTTGGCTTCAAGTTATTCAAACTTCTTTTTTGAAAATTTACCATAGGAATCCCGCTGCATGGAGACCGGCTTTTTGATAAAAGACTCAACTACTTTGTGGCATGAACGCAGGGAGCTTTCATACGTTGGCGTTAGACAATATCCCCATATTTGGATCGCACAACCGATCTTCTGCTTATCGTTTTGTCACTCTAGTAGATGTAAGTTCCAGCTCCAATTGCTGTATAGGCCATGTTATATTTATCAGATCAGTCGATTGAAGGGTCTTTCCAGCTTTGTAAGTTTTACGTCTACAAATCTTGTCAAGTCATAATTTATTTTGCCTCAAGCATTAGACTGTCTAGAAAGTTACTTCACTATTGTAAGTTTCCTTTTTCTCCCCCATCTAGACGTGAACCAATTTAGACCCTTGCACAAAAATCATGAAGCATCAAGTGACAGAAGTTCATCAAATTGCTAAACAATAGAGAAAAAATCCTTTTTCAGCATTTGTGTATGTGTACTCCACTCCATCCCTTTCATATAAGCTCCTAAAAGAAGCTCTTGAAATTAAATACTCATCATCCACCCACCGGATGCCATCCCTCATTGAATTCGTGTAGAAACTTTTATTGGCTCTCGAGCGAAGGGGACCGAGGAGGTTTTCACTTCAATAGAAGCTACATGTCAAGAAGTTTGAGTAGGACCTTACTCAAAAATCAATCCTATGCTACAGGAACAAAACCTCTCGTACCGTAGCTGCTTGTTGTTTTGTGTTTGGTTGCAAGGTTTGCACATGCTTGAATGTGGTTTGAATGTGGTTTTGACAGGTGATGTATGAACACAGGGCGCGGTTCATGTGTTCAGCAGAGGGATCCCCCAAAGATCTCTTTGAGAAGGTCGTGACCCGAGCAGAGGCTCCTCGGAAGAGTGATGTTCGCTCGAGTCGTTATGAAGACGCAGATTTGTTGGTAGATGACGAACTGGGGTTTGCAAAGGACCGAACCATGAGCAGGTTTGAGTTACATCCTTTACTTCTTTTGGGGATGTTTTGAATCTAAAGTCACAGCAGGGGCGACAATTTAATTCATTGTGTAGCCAGTATTTTCACATTATTTTAGTGGGTGTCAAAGTCAGTGAATGAATCACTAGTCAATTGAGAGAGAACCAATAATTTGTGACATCTATGGTATGAGAAAACCATAGATGAGTAGGAACTTCAATTGATCATCTTGTGAAAAATATATATAATGTAGATGAGGCCATATTTTATGTCACTAGAGTCAGTGAAGACCATTACATATGTCGGTAAAAAAATTAACCACATTGAACAAAAGAAAATACCACAAAGGATCCCACTAATACTCACTCAAAAAAAATTGGACATCTTAGTCAAAATTGGATATCTTGGTTAATGATTCCATTCACAAACCATCTTGTTGCATTGACGTGCACTACTCACCCCAAAGCTAAATAGAAATGCACTTTTTTTATATATAGGGAACCCTTTTTTTCATTGTAGATGAAAATTGGTAAGAAGTAAACAAATCTTTATCCAAGAAATATATACTAAGAATATGTTTTTTTCATTTGACCTTTTTCTAGCTTAAAGAACCAATACACAAGTGAAATCAATTAGTGCAAGATGCATTAGCGAGTGCATTAGTTTTTTTGTATTGCATTTTCCTATTAGGATAAAATTTATTTCCTAAATTTCAATGACTTTAGGGCAATGAAGATAATCTTTTCTTTTCTAATTATTCACTAAACAAATAAAAATAAATTGATTTTTAATAGAAAAATACAACTAGAGTGACTTGAACTAATTGAGTTAACTTGTGTAGTTACATTTGCTATTGTGTTATGGAGTACACAATAAAGCAAAATCATCTAAAATTGAGTTGATTTGAATCATCAATATGAATTTGTTTGGCAACTATTTTAGTGTTAGGGAGCTCTCATTTTTGAATCACACAAAGACAAATTGTAAGAAGAGTTCGGTGAACAACATTTGAATATAGTATGTAAAAGTTATAACTTGAATTGATAGCTTTTTTAAAAATGTGCCCTAATTTCAATGTCCTGAAGTTGAACATTGTGCAGCAAGCATCGAAATATTCTTTAGATTTTTTAGAGCATGCTTTTTGGAAGTTGGAATATGCTTAGTTTTAAGGGATCTTACCTTAGCCCTTGTTTTCTCTTAGCTCTTGCTTCTCTTTTACTGTAGTTTCTTGGGAAGTACATTGTTAACAACCATACTATGAATGATTTGTTTTTTCCTCAAGTTTAGGGTTTAAGATGTGTTTTCTCCACAAGTTTTAGCACAATTTATTTCAACATAATTATGATGACTTTAGTACACTATTGTTGTCACTTTTGCCTTTGGTATATTGTTTATGATTATGGTGCAATTTTGCAGATTGACAGAAATGCATAGCAAGGAGTATTTGAAGGAACACACCGAAGCACATCAAAGCAATGAACAACAAGCCCGTGCAATTAGGGAAGCATGATAAGTACATTAGTATCCATTGGAAATCACTAGTTTACCCCCTTGAGGATTAGGGGCTAATCCAATTTTCCAAAGACATGTAGATCTATTGTAGAAGGATAATTTGATGATGATTTTCAAACAACAGCTGTAAACTATGAATTACATATCACATCCATATGGTTGTATCTACCTCTTTACCAACTTATATTTGATAAAAAAATTGAAAACAAAAATTGAAAATTCCTTATAAAATTGATTGATGATTGATAAATAGTGATTTTTATAAGATTATTTTTTCTTTAAGTTTCCAATGTTAAGTTCTAATTATGATGCTTTTAGAAAGACATGTCATCTTTATTTATTTTTCTAAAGTCATTTTTGAGGGGTCATTTTCGGGAATAGAAAAGTTAGTTTTTGAAGTCAAACATATTTGTATTCTTTGAGCTAAAAAATATTTTCCAAAAAGAGTTTAGATGTTAGAAAACTTACACAAGAATCTACAAACATTTGAAAGGATGGGAAAATCAAGTATTTCTATGTTTACATTAATTCACTAATGAAGTATGAACACCTAGTACTTATAGGGTTGAGCACAATACTTGACTTTCATGAATTTTCTTCATGTAGACAATAGCAAAATGGATTAGTTCTTACTCGGTCTATTTTTTCAATTTAATTATTTGCAGACACAAATGATTCAATTTAGTCACTTGTAAACACAAGTGACTAAAACATGCCATATAGATGCAACATGCTAGTTGAAATGTTGCTTTTTGTAGAAATTTGGAGGGATAAAATTAAGTTCAAGTGTACAAACAATTGACATTTATGGAGTAATTTGGTGTTATTTCTTGTGACAAAAATAATGCCATCATCATACCTTGTGTTGAAAGGGGTCCTAACTTACGTGTTATGCTTTGTTGTCATTGCAAACAAAATTTAAATAGGATTAATATTCTAAAATTCTTTCTAGAATAAGTAATGAAAGAGATATCACATAAACATGAGGGCATGATTTTTAAATTAGTTTTAATGACTAATCAAAATATAGTCACAACAATTTCATTCACTACTTCACGTAGGCTCAACATTAGATGAGATTTGGGCCAAGTAGAAGACTGCAAGTTCCTAGCAATGGAGAACTTGCCAAATTGTGCTACTATAGTAGTGTTGATGTAGTTGGGCAATGGTCATGTCAAATTTGGATTTTTTGATTTTTTTTTTTTCAATTTCAGGACCTAAAAAAATTATTTTAATTTTCTTTAGTATTTATGATAGTTGACAGCAATCAACCATGCCCTCACTACTACAGGAACACCATGGGGAATAGGCTTGAAATGGCCCATTATTTCTCCAAATCTCTTCTAATGTGGTTGACTAGTCTATAATCATTTGCATTGTAAGTCTTAAGATTAACCAAAAATATGAATTTGCAATCTTAAATTGGAAAATTCCTTTACTTTTTGAGCCCCCAAAATGTAGAAAATGTTTAATTTTGTGTCAAAATATTTCAACAAAAAAGGTATAAATAATGATAGTTCTAGATGTAAGATCTTAATCTCACCTTTGTGTTGAAGAATACATACAAAAAATTCAAACTCAAATTTGTTACCATTTGTAAGATCTACAACCTCGTCATAGAAAATGATTTTTTCATTAGAAGCCTATGGGGTATCTCAACTTCAAAATTCAATGATAATTAGAAGAAGTTGAACTTTGTTTGCATTTTTTTTGTACAATGTAAATGCTAAGGTTGGACACTACATCAAGAACTTCAAGGCATGTGAACATGGTGCCATGATTGTGCATTGAAATGCAATTAAGTGAATTTGGTGCCAACCTCCATACCAACCTAGTATGGATAAAATGATACTAAAATGACTTGTATTTGGCCTTTGGTGTCAAAATGGCACCAAAATAATTTGGCCCAACTTTTCTCATGTAGTATACCTAAAATAAGAACTTCAATATAGATTGAAAAACCTATGTACCTTACATTAAATGATTCCATTGAAAAGAATAAACATCTAGAAATATCAATAAATTCATCAAAATTTTAATAATACCTTTTCCTACAATCCAAATGATTGATTGTTGTATTGGGACATTAGAAACTGAGAAGAAAAAAAAAATTTGGAAATTTGAAACACAATTTTTATACCCTACAAGGAAGAAATTCAATGTCTTGAAACATAAAAAACTATCTAATGACAATTCCTTGCAAGTCCAATTATTATAAAGACTGAACTTTTGAGTCAAATCATTCTAGAAGTCAAGAAGAATGCATCCAAACTCTTTGTTTGTGCAAATTATATTTATGGTTTTGTATTTGAAAATGCACATGTAGAAAGATAAGTTTCGTAAACAAAAAAGTCAAAAGTCAAAGTGCAAAATTTGACCTAAACCTCAAGAAAAATTTAAGGTTTTAACTATAAGTTTTTACTCTTGATGAAGATTTTTACCAAGAAGATTTTTTCTAAAAGCACATATATCAATACTATTTAAAGAACGGCATCTCTATAAACATAAGTAATTAAAATATTCACTGAGAATAAAGACTTATAGCATTTTAAAGTCAATTAGTGTTATGAACAATAAATTTCATAAATAGTGTAATGCACTTGAACCTTCCCACTCTTGAGCATTCTCTAATCCCGAATGATTTAGAGAAGACCAACAAATTGACAAGCAATCAAATATCAATGGCCTTTAGAAGTTGCAATCCAAATTTCATGAAGTTCCTGACTTCAAGCAACTTGATTTTAGATTCCATTATGATATCATCTTAGAGCATTGTTCCACATCTTCAGATAATCTATTATATTAACCCTCGAAGGACCTAAAAGCCCTTTGTGGCCATATAGTATATTATGTATTTGGTGGTATTTGATCAGGAAAACATTGGCCAGATACTTTTCAGTACAAAGTAAATTAATGATCATGATAGTATGTAAATAAAAATGTATTATAACTTATCTATTAAACTACAATTGAAAAGTTTTAAAGTGAAATACGAGTTGTATTGAGGGACCCCAAGGGCCTTTCAAGGGTTAAGTATGTAGTGTCGTGACCCCTATCACGACTCACCTCACAAAATCCATCACATATTCATCTCGGAGAAATATCATTAAATTATTTCATCTGATATTGACGATGAAAACCTAGACACAAGACAAGAGTCTTTTGATCTAACACCAATGTTCAAAATGCTGCTACAGTTGTCTGCGACGTGACTGCAATGTCGCTGTTGCAGCTAGGACTTGACTAATTACAAATCGTGTTGTAATTCCCCCATCATGCCATTCACATGCACTGATTTCCTGGAGGGCCTTGTTGAGCGAATATCATGTGTAGTGGATGTTTACATGAAAAACATGCCGATCTTGCCAAAGCAGGCGTACCAACACCTGTAGATTCAATCAGGGTCACCAATATTTCCCTACTTTATTATTGACACAGAGTGCCACTTTGACACGATTAAAGAGTATCTCTGTGAATGTTCAGGAAATAATTCTAGATTACAACAATCAGAAAGGTTCATCTTTCATTGGTTGAAAAGAATACCTCACCTGTCCTAAAATTAACTCCAAACCCAGATTCCAAAATCTCACACATTAAGAATGCAGATAGGGTTTCACTTCCTGATTTACAAAGTATCATACAAGATTCCTACGCCTCATTCGTCATAGCAACCCAGTTTTACAGTTGCACCCATCTGATATTCAACAGTTGGGGCGTCCCATGCGCTCCTGCGTACACAGAACTTTCTCGCTCGAACATTTTCATCTGTCTTTTTCTGTTGAAGATTCTCAAGCACGACAACAAGCGTTAGTTTAAGTGTGGAGTTTCAGCCCTGCTCTGTATCAAATTGACGTCCTATTATTTGAAATTCAACACTTAGGACATTGTTTAAATTATACTAAAAGCCATCATGACAGAAACTGACAATTCTACAAGTCAAATGTATTGTACCATTTTCGTTCTATATCATATAAGTTTCTGGAATTTTACAACTACGAAGCTCAAAAGATTAGATTATAATCAGCAAGTCCTAGAAATATTGACAACACTCTACAACCTTGGTGAGGCTGATAACCTCTGCAGCAGAATTTTTTCAGCTTGCTTCAAAAACTGACTCGAGGATAAGATATATGGTCCATGGAACTCATCAGCAAGCGCCTCACTATGTAGAGTAAGCTCAGTTTTCAACATTGAGACCTCACAATTCCAAGATATAATTGATCAACCAATATATCGAACTAGCTTGACAATTTGAATCCTAGAAAGAGAACAGACACAAAATAAAGCAATAAGCATTCACTGGAATAGAATCCTCAGAGCTTCAGGTTTTGTTTCCGACAAAGAAAAAAGAGTACGCACCAGGCACTAATGGCCTTCCGTCCCCCCAGGCACGTACCACAAGGAGTATGTGAATGCAAAACATTTGTTTTCAACCCCCTAATATCTAAGATTGGTCGCAGTAAAGATAGAAAGCTCTACCCTGGACCAGACCTCCCTGGACCTACGGCATCAAATCTGATGTCGGTCACAAAAGCGGGTTCTCCATTGTCCTTGGCACTCTCAAATCTATGAGTACTTAAGGCGTAAAGAGGACAGATTTTATGCAGGAGGCAGTGAAACATGTGCTCCACAAGAGAAAAACTTTAGCTCCTTCAAACATTGGTGAAGTAAGAGCCCTAACAAAAACAGTTGGGTTTCCTCAACTGACCCTTATTCTTCATAACATATGACATGCTCATACTTTCGTTATAAGGTAGGAACATACTCGGAATGTGATGCAGCAAGAAGGGCTGCCCCGATGCCTGATCCATCTTTCGACAACTCTATGAAGACGTTCTTGGATCCTTCTCCTAGAAGATCAACCACCGCTTCTTGCATGTAGTTACGAAATTCGGTGTAGTGTTCGTACAAGCCACCGTCCATGGCCACAACAGTTCTCCCGCCTGATGTGTAATGCACTGAGACGTCGTCATGGAAGCCATTCATCTGACCCTGTTCAAACAAGTTATTTCGACTGATAAAACCGTTTGCTGTACTTCCATCTCTTCCGATTTTCTTCAAGATTCCCACAATTCCAGAGGCCGCCAATCTTGCCCCTCGCCGGCACAAAGTATCACAAACTGCAATTACAATCTTTCGAGTGCCCAACGTTGTGCTCTGGACCTGCAGGAGGAGGATACCCTTTTACTCGATCACCTAGATTCAAATTTAATGGCAAATGGCCAAGCCCAAATCCTTAAGTTGACATTTCAAAAGGTATCTAGCCAATTCACCCCCTACAGCAACACCAAATACGTTGTGATAACACTAAAACTTAGCGTGTGATAACACGAAAAAAACAAAGATTGAAACTTAACGTTGCTAACATGCAAACGATTTGGAACATGTTGCTGAAACCGTTGCATGTTTGCTGATGCATGTTCCAAAATTTGCATGTTTGCTGAAAAACTGTGCTCAAGCATATTCCTAAACGTGGCATGCTTGCTGAAAATCTTTACTAATCCCTCCAAGTTATAATGCGCATACCCCGTATACTCTTTTCAGAACTTCTGCAACCGCTTTCAGGTCACTACTGTCATCATGATGCATCTTAGAAATATCCGGTGTCCTGCAATACAACCCACATCACTATCAATGCCTCGCAAACGTCGCACAAAGTCCTAGACCCAATGTTGACATCAATAAATCAATCCTACTATGCACTCAAAATGTGTGTTGTCTTTTCACACCAAGTGATCATGACAAAATACCACTAAACATCGTGCTTGTTTCTAAGAATTGGCACCAAAAGGTTTGCTTTGACCATATCAGTTAAGTGAAAAACATGCAGATAAGCAACTCACAAAATGGGTTCCTTCATAAACCAGAACTAACAAGCTCATGCTAACAAAAATGTACATAAAATACTTCAATGACAAATGATGTCCAAAGCAACCTTTAACAAAAGATCAATTTCTCAAAAGAAAACATAATATTTTCAAATTTATAACATACTGGAGTGAGAAGGCTTCCAAAAGCTTGTGTGGGACACAGGAGCCAAAGATGCCAGCTTCTTGTGCCATTCGCACAAGCACGCGCCTCACACAATCGCCCAAATACATCCCAGAGATCATCTTTTCAAAACCCTGCAACCAAGAGTCGTCATGTTCAGCTCTGTTCCAAAAAAGGGACCAAGTAATTCGACAGCAGAACAAGTAGAGGTAGGTTAGAATCATTACATATTCTCCTGGGTGCAGACTCTCGTTATCCAATAACTCGTCCACAAACGTCCGAGGCAAATGTGAAGACCAGAAATTTCCCCACTCCATGTTGATCACCTGCCAAGAGGACCGACTACAAATTAAATGCTTTATGTAAACACAACTACCTTGCAGATTCTCCAGAAACCTGAAAGCTCAACAGAAGCTAAATCACCCGAGCTTTCTGCCGTCCAAAAATTCAGAAAACAGAACAGAAAAAAAAAAAAAAAAGTAAAGTAAACCTGCATGCCCTTCATGAGCAACTTACGATTCTACCCTGTTCCTCTTCATAAACTGGAAATAATGACACGGCCAGATTTGACGTGTACACATAATGGGCAAAAATTTAGATGTCAACAATTATCTAGTTTACAGCATGCGACTACAAGAGACCAACACCGAATAAATAAGCAAATTCGCCTCAATGAACACTAACCATCTGTCCAGACTTCGGATTTTCGCCACCCCACTTCGATATGTTCTCAGCTCGCTCCACGTAACACGCATTAGTCCCGGTACCCAAAATGACAGCTATCATGACGTCGTTATTCCAGTACCGACCACCAGCTAGGGTGCCTACCGTATCGTTAACCTGCAAAACGTGCCCCAGGCATGAGCAGGTCGAACAAACTGCTTTCTTCAAAACAATCCATTAATAAGATTTTCAGCACCCCTCATAGTGCCTTCTGAAAATTTCACCTTTAAATGCTATTTGCTACGAATACAATAACAGACTTACTTTCGACTTGCTTTCGACTTCTAAATATAGGCAGATGCATCGAAATTATTCCCTTGCGAATCAACCATTAACATCGTGCGTGCGCTCCGAAGCTCCTTATTTACATAATCTAACCGTTACATTCCCAGTGCTCTTCAATACAAAGATCAGGGTCATAATTCACACACTATGTGGCCCTGACCTTTAAACTTCTAGGGTTCTAAGAGGGTCCTCTCTTGAAAATCAATCAGTATCTGACAACCTCGACATCCTAAGCAAGTCATCCCTAAATTGGGATTAAATTTGTAAAATAAAATAGTAGTTGTTTGATTTTGTGAGAGTAATTAACATCAGCGCAATATGAAAAATCCATGCAGAAATTGATAAGCCATCAATTTTTAAAGAGCGTTACCAAAGCAACCACCCTCATCCTGTGCCCTCTCCTTGCAATGGCTCTCTGAAGAGCTGCAACAACATCCTGACCAACCTGCAAATCCAAACATATAACTCCTTTGTTGTTAGAGCCATGCATAAGCTTACTTCCTTATCCTAAGAAATTAGTTTAAAACTTCTAAACCTCTCACATAAAACTTCAGAGGTGAAGCAATACTTCCAAACAACTTTAAGCCCCAAATAACCCAGGATCCATGGTTTCACAATGACCAATTCGATTGATCGTTTTGTGAAAAACTAGATAAGGAGAAAATTTGTGTCGTCAAAATCAGTGAGGAATATTGCATGTGTTGTTCGAAAAGTAAAGAAAAATTGGAAAAAAATTCCCCATTAGACCTAGTGAAAAGTGCTATCAGAAATAAAGCCCAATTTGCCTCTGATTAGGAGAAATTTACAAAACCAAGGCAAGCAAGTCCGGTAGTATTCCATAGCAATTCGTCTCCATTTCTAGCACTGGACGTAATTTGAACAGGAAATAAGCTATCCTTCCAACCTACTGAAGTCAAATCAAAGTAAACACTGAAAATGCTTAGCTACAACACATTCACAAGAAAGGGCGGGTAAGAAAACTCACGGCATCATTCACTTTGAAGCCCTTCGTCCAATGGATGAGAGTGCCCGAATCCACTGCCGTTTGCTTCACGGGAAATGAGAAAGTAAAGCCTACTTCCCGCGACTGACCAGTATGCAGCCTGAAATCCGTCCCTTCCCTTGACGCAAAACTCACCAACTCCCTAGAAATAAAATCAAACAATTCATCGCTCGTTCCGAGCATCAGCTCAGGAGGAATGGCAACTTCTTCATACTCTTGTTGAATTACCCTCCCCTCAAGCCCGCCCAACTGGACACGGAGCACCCGGAAGTTCGTGCCACCCAGGTCCACTGCATAATAAAGACCGCTCTCATTCCTGTCCAGCCCCGAAAGAACGATTACACTCATTAATACATCATAAGCAAAATCGTTGCAAGAGTTAGATTTATAAAGAATTCTTCAAGAAACGTCCACTTGCAGAAAGAGGGGAGAAAGATATATTTGTAGCACATTATACAGGTTAACATGTTCTGAATAGGAAACTATCTCACTAACCGGCAACTGAAAGTAAATTCAAAGCAATCCCCATAGAAGACAATAAAAACCATTAAAATATTTAAAAAACAAGAAGTTACACTACAAGAGGCTCTGTACCTTTGTAATGCAGATAAAAATCTACGAGAGGCTTTGTAGCGCACATAACAATGCAACTGTCTATAGATGTAGCTTATTTCATGTTAGGGACTACGACTCTGCTTTGAGAAGCAACAAACACAGTCCATAAGGGCCTACTCAAACTTTCTCCCTTCACTATAGATGTAGCTTGTGTCGATGCAAATGCATCCTCTCCTTCGATCCAGAGGCAACAAGTGCACATCACAATCTCTCAAAGAAATTTTCGACAGCAAAGGCGGTGTTCCAACACAATTCGTCCGGATTATTCGACTACGTGCTTACTTTCCAACTGACCAAGGTCGTAATAATCCCCACATACCGTCCTCTTAAAGTAAGTCTGTAGGACGGAAAACTGAGCAATCCCGGAATGAGAAGACGCCTAACAAAAAGCATATACCAGCTGAGACAACCAATTGCAAAAACAAAGAAGCTCTAGGCAGTAGAAACAGAAACTGCGCTCAACACGATTCACACAAGCTCCTTCACAATTATATTAAATTGTACAAGAGTTTCAAGTATTGCTCGTCTAACATCTCACTGCCGTTACATAATTCGATAAAACGCACAGCACGAACTACACCTACTTTTCAAGAAATCTGGCGGAGTTTCTACTCCTACTAATTTCACAAGTGAGTTGAACTAGCTAGAATAAACTGGATATAACTGGAAAGTATCCGATAAAAATTAGAACTACAGATTAAACTGGCACCAATAACTAAGCCACAGGGTGCAATATATTGTCTCCTCCAAGTAATGCGTTATGCTTAAGAGACATTCTTGATAAACTATTAAACGACCGCTGAGAATTCTCAGAGGCAGCTATAACCTTTCAAGAGCAACCTCTGGAACCAAAATAAAGAAAAAAAAACAAATCACGTAGTCTCTGCCTGCATTATATTGCACAAATTTCATCTAAAACAGAGACGTCGAAAGCTGCATGATCAGGACTGCAAATTCACAACCAAACTGCAGCGCGATTTATTAAATGGACCGAAAGAATAATAAAACTATCTCCAACTCAGAAAAGAAAGGTCTCACAACTCAAAAGCATTTCGAACTAAAACAGCATGCAAGCTGTGAAAGTCTACAACAAGTCAAACAACAGCATCGAAGGTAACAGAAAATTTCAACGCTATAGGAAGATTAAAAGCGCCAAAAGAGGTTTAAAATTTATTTAATTAAAGAAAGAGAAGAAAGATTGACAATAAATTCGCGAATTACCCGTCCGGTAAGCGGTCAATATATGTAGGAAGCATTTTCAGTTTGCTCCCGCCTTCCGAAACCAGACCAGCGTGCATCTCAATCGCCATCGCATCTACCACCTGACGCAAGCGCGCAAGTGGCGTCTCACACGCCTCCTGAAACTCCAGCAAAATTTTCCGCGCCGTTTGCTTCTGAGATCGCACTTTACAACGCTGCTTCACAATCACAGCTGCGACAGTACACGCAGCTGCTGCGCATGCGACATACACTCCCGCCATGACCTTTGATCGTGCTTCCATCGTGATATAGCCTGAAGTACAACACGGTCTACTAGAATAAAGAAAAAAAAGAAAAAAAAACAATTGCCTCTCACAGATCGCTCGCTTCGTTAAACCATCGCCCCTCAATTCTCTACAATTTTCTTGTTCTCAGCACTTCCAGCACCAAATTTCCCGATTCAATCGGTTCCACACCTCTCCTTCACCGCATGCGCCACACCAAATTGCCTTCCGCATTGCAATGCATCTCCGCTTCCGAGCGTCCTCCTCCTTCTACTATAATGTTTTGCAAGCTTGGAGCGCGAAAGAAAAAGAAGAACGCAGCCGAAGCTCATGACAAGTCTCCGAAGGGACGGACGGAGGTTTGCAGCTCGGGAGGAAGGCCTTCATCCATCCATTATATTGGATGTTTTTCGTCTTCGGAATGAAATTCATCCGTATTGGCGCTGCCCGTTGCCAGATGGCAATCTCAGGCGGGGCGGGTCCACAGCCACATGGATTGTCTTGTTACCTAATTCGGACGGGCAGTTTTGGGAGGGTCTGCTCAGCTCGAATTGGCCAAATTTGGTGTTAAATTTGTGAATGATTTTCATTAAAAATATTGTAAGTTTGAAACATAGCCATCAAGGCTATAAACTTAATAAGTTACTATCTTATCTACGGTTAAATGCTAGTGACACTCTAGAACCCCAAACCTTTTTCCATACATCGAGTATTGTTTTTTTAAAAGACTTTTGACAATGCCCTTCACATTATACAATTATACCTCTAAATGAAGGGGGTGCAAAAAAAAGGGGGCCCTTTCATTGTAAAAGATGCAAAAAGAATGTGTCTTTACAATTGAAGGGATAGTCAATAAATTGAAGGGCAAATGAAGACCTAGCTACTTGGAACATCAACTTTCAAATTATAGATTTGGATGGAGAGTTTGAAGCTCAAATCAAAATGAGGTTTAACTTACATCCCAATTTGATGTGCAATACCTAATTTTCATCCCAAATAGTTAAACATAGCTATGAACTTTAGTTTCAATCTTATCTAAGGTAGTTGCTAATGACCTTCTAAAATCTCTAAATTTTTTCCCTCGCTTATTTAGGATATCAACTATTAAGCCATAGATCTCGCCATAGATTTGGATAGCCAACATACTATAGCTAGCCATACAACTTGGTCAAAAGAAGTATAAATTGGTAATGAGAGAAATCTTTTGATGTTTCATGCCACTCAAAATATTTAAAATGCAAGACTAATACATAGTTTCCACCTCCTTCTTACATATAGAGACCATCATAAATGCATGAAATCAATCATTACAAATTAGTGCCCCCCTAAAGTTTATAGATTATATAGATTTGAATATTATATTTGTTTTTGCTTAAAATTTCTAACATATTTTGATTTGTTTGTTAAGTTTTGGTGGTTTTACATAATACCGTATGAGGTTTTCAATTAAAATTTCCATATTGTTACTTTCTACAATCTCATCCCATGTTTGCAACAAAAAAACCCTAAGAAGCTATTCTATTGGGAGCCCTATAAACATGTAGGACTAAAAAATTAACCTTTCACATGAAAGATGGATTCAGTCTTCAAAATAAAACATATACTTGCCATGTAAGAATATAGCAAATTAATTTGAATAGTGTACCCTAAATATATTAAAAAAGTACTCTATAAAGTGTCTCTACACCACATCATGGTCAAACCATCAATCAACATTTACAAGTTTAATTTGGCATTTTAAATTAGGTACATTCTTTTATATTTTATATTTTATCATGTGAGACCATGTGTTGTTTATGAATTTGAAAAAGTTGAATGTTTTTGTGAAATTAAACATGTAATTATTAAAATATTTATAATTTTTTAGAAAAATTTCATTGGTAAATATTAAAAAATTGTTAAATTAAATGAAGGTTTGTTTTGATTTTTGAGGTACAAAAAGTAGTGAAGAATAGGATTACAAAATACCAAGAAATAATTTTGTTTTAAACTCCATAAACATTCAATGCAATGACCTTCAACAAAAATTACCATGCTAACATAATTAAATTAATATTTTTATAATTTATCAATAAAATGCTATTTTCCATCCATAAAAAATGGATTACTATGACTCTATGAATACTTACTTTTTTCAAAAAGTACAATGAGAAAGATTAAAGTTATCATGGCTTTGACTAATATAATTTGGAAAGAAATACAAATTAAAAAAACATTTAAAAATATATTATTTATTTTCAAAATAAAAAAATTCATTCTTAATTTTCATTTAATATTTTTAAATAGAAAATTCAAATGAAAGAGCCATATTATTGTGTATATTGTTGTGTAGTTTGGAATCTAATGCATTGAGTTTGCAATTATGACAATAACTTGCTAAATTTCTGGAATTTCTCAAAAATAATTCAACATTTTAAAATAGAATTAAAATACAAATTGACAAGTTTCGCTACATCACTTAGTTTAGTGATAAAGTTAGTACAACCACTTTAATTAACATTTGGAATTTCAAGAAAGCTACAGGATTGAGTGACCAAATTTAACATATAAAAAATTGAAGTTTAACTCTACAATTTCACAATTATATACAGGCAAACGTTGAAAACTGAGATAGTATAATTAAGTGCGAGTACAAGTTCTTTCAATGGAATGTAGAAATTAAAGCATTGAAAGAGTTCTGGAATACCCATATTAGCATAACAAGACTAAATTAGTGCTCCTGCTGTTCTAATTTTTTTTTTCTTAGTTTTTTTCATGCCCTTCTGCGTCGATCTTTTTTTTTTCGAAGACAAATTTGTCAATAATTTCTTGCCACCCTCAAAGCCTCCAAACACAGTAAGACCATGCACTGTCAGCCACATCAAGATTACTGATCTATTCATTTGAGTCAATATTCTTTCAACAGCGGTGTGTGCCTTCGTTGCCCTTTGAAGATGCCGGCATCTTCCATCTGTTTTAACACCAAAAAACTGAATAGTTATCCAAGTATTACAACAGTTTGAAAGCATATTTGGGCGAGTAGGAAGTTGTTTTGGGTTCCACAAAAGCCACATGCCATTTCTTGATTGGTAAATACAGAGCAATTGGATTCCGCAAATAGAAAATAATGCCGAAGTCACTATCAACTTCCGATATTTTCTACATCCCAGTGGACCTAAAGAAAAGAAAGAGTGTGGTGCAAGAAGTCATACAGGATCGATTGGTATCAAGTCGTGGGTGATTTGACAAGGAGGTGATAAGTTACACTGTCTGGTACACCACCCCACGCAGTTTGGATAAGTTACAAGAAATCCATGGAACACTCAATCCACCATTCCAGCCGCACCAAGTTGTTCAAACGTCTATTCTACCTTGAAACAGAATCTTTCTCAAAAAAATGCTTGCTTGTGTCTCGATCTCTAGCCTCTTGTACGTACCATCCAGCTCATTAGTTGCTCTGATCGTGAAGGAGGCACATCCATCGATCAGCAAGTAGTAAGTTAGTTGTCGATCAGTTTCCAGGTCATCTGCCTTGGCGTACAATTCTGGGTGAAAATTTCCATTCAGAACTTCACCTCAGAGACCGACATTAGCTGGACTGTCCACATGATGACTTGACTTCACCATACAGAGTGCGCAAAATTGAAGCGCGCGCGGCACTGGAGTGACACAGACTGTGAAAAACTGATAATGAATGCCGATTACGCTTGCTTGCAGATAAGAATCCTTCCGCTCTCCGATCCACAAACGAACATGCGCATCTATAGGATAATCCTATTGTTTGAAAAACTGACGAAAGTTGCAAGAATGAGCAAAGAATTGCTCACAAATGGATAGAAATTTATAGACCTGTCTCTGGGAGTTATATAATATGCTCTAATTTTGTAGTGGAGTGTGTCATGGGTGTATTGCGGCTTGCGCCACTCCAATTTCCAACTGTAAAAGCATGGTCATAACACTGTTAGTAGCTTGGTTCCCCGGGACCACCTTTCTACTAGTGATTGGTGATGCTCTTAGTTGAGTCTGTTGCTTTTATGCTTGGTCAAGTCAAGGAAAATCTTGCTTTCATGGAGCATTGCAGAACACTGGTACTAACATCATCAATTGAAGGATTCTTGCACTTGGAGACCACTATTACAGTGGGCTCTCTCTGTCTCGTCAATATGGTGACTTGTGGGAAGGAAACGGCGACCCCGGAATCGTAGAGAGTTGATTACTGGACCCATTGGGACCAGAATCTACATAACCCTGGCCACCTTCAAAATACAGATACTGTTAAGCTTTCCAGTTCCACTGAGGATGGCCTGAGCCAATCATCCATTGCCTGTGCAAACCTTCATAATATTCACGTACCTCAGATCCATAACTGATTCCCTTCTCCTGGGCAGTCTGCACTTCCTTGGCACGGCAATCAGTTGCAAACTTAGAACCTTCAACATGATGATAGCAAAGCTGAAACCTCCTTACAGTGGCTTAAAACTATTTGGCAGGAAGCTGTGTATTGAGTCTTTGGGCTTGCATAAAATCGAAATGATTGTCTGAGTGAAGATGATTGAAGGGCTTGGGAATTGAAGGAAAATGGAAAAAGTTAAGTAGATTGAAAAAACAATCGGAATGGTAAATGGTAAAGATACCCATTATGAATATTTTGCAATTGCATCCCCCCTCTCTACACCAATCAAGGAAATTTGGATTAAAATGTTGGACATGTGTAGATAGGGAAACAATTGGGTTGACGGGCCATATTGGGTATCCATACTTTATGCGTAGTTTGCATACCTTAGCTTGCTTGAAGTCTGGGTGGCATGCATTTGAAAGACAGTTTTGAAGCTTTGGAGCTAAGTAACCTAGTTTGGCTTTGGAGCTACAATAAGGAAAATTACCACATTCTAGGCAAAAGATCCACCTCACATGCCTAGAAAATGAATTATCAACGCCTTGCATCAACCTATGACAAAAAAAATTCAATGAATGAGATTTGGGCTACATTAGGTTGAATTAGTGGCCACAATCAATGTCTTGGTTGATGATAATGGACTGTTTCGTAACAACAATTATAAGATTTTCCACCTTTTGAGTGTAAATTGATTCATCACAAGAAAGTGACTTTTTTATGCCTTCATACTGTTATCATATTAGGAAATATTGTGACCGGTTTCGGTTAAAAAGATGATCATTATGGATACACTTTTTGTTGGTTTTGCGGTAGTCTAGAGACCCTATTGGGCAATACACTTTAAAAATTTATATGATGTTAAAAAAATATAATTTCAATTGCTCTCTCCTATTCTCACATTAGTCTTTTTGTGGCATGTTTTTCTTAAAAATTTAACAATGCCATGAAGGCAAATTAGTCATTTTGCCTATAAAGGAGGTGGTTTACCTTATTAGATGCTCTACACACAATTGGGTGAGAGTGTGGATTGCAAAATGAATTCATGATGTCCTTCTAATAACAATGATTATGGAATACTTTTCATGGAGCAAGAAATTAGTTTCATCGTGCATTTGCATTTTCATCACTACTACTTCTAGTGAAGTAGATCAATTTTCTTTGCATTTCATCAGGCAATCTTTCCATTGAATTTTCATAAATATGGGCTTATTCTGTAGAACTCCACAAAGAATCCTATAATTGATGATGGTTTTTCCCTCCCAAAACTATGCTCATCATTGGAAAAATCCCAAGCACTAGTTGAATGCTATGGAACATAAAAATAAGTGAAATGATATTACTTAGAAAAAAAATATAGAAAAAAAATGGACCTTCCAAGGGGTTGCTAGAAAACCGTTAAAGGACCCTAAAGAATACATTTTTATTTTGCACTTCCATTGATTTTTCCCCTATTGTTACTCACTTCATGTTGGGATGTCAAATGATTGTCAATGTATGGGGTGGCTCGCAATCCACATACTAGAGGTGTATTCTAACTCTAATGCACCATAACCTTGATTATGAAACACCTTGTATCTTAGGTTTAAGATTCATTATTAAGCACCTTGTACTTTGATGCATCTTGCACTCTAACCAAGTTGTTAGAAAAAAAAAGAATGTCCAAAATAGTCCAATTACCATCTACCATCAAGAAATTTTTTGTTAGTCATGTAAAAGATTTACTTCATTGACATTTTGTGAAGATTAAAGGTGAAGAGGTTGTTTTTATAATCAAATGCATTGTCCATTATGAATCCTCAACTTGAAGGGGGGGTAGTGTGTTAAAAAAATAAGGATATAGGTGCAAACAACCCCTATTTTATAGAAAGGTATGAATTTTTTTTTTCACATGCTATCATTATGTAATTTTCTAATGGGACCTATTATTCCATACCCTATAGTACTTTAAAGATGTCCAATGCCATTTTTGATACCCTATATCACTCTAAACCCATTTATAATTTTTAGCCCCCATGTTTTTAAAATACCCTATCATTTGTTCACAAATATGTTGCTACTCTAATTGTTGACTACACTTCACCCGCCTGAGATCCTCAAAGGATATGGGATAATTTGAAGATGAGAGCTTGACCTTTCATTGTCAAAACATAGGAATTGTGGTCAAAGTAAAAATTTAGACCTCATTTTGGCATATTATAATAATTTTTTTCAAAAAACTTTGAATTGAGTTATCCCTAAAGGATGTTAGCATTGCTCATATGGTCCGCATATTGTTGCAACTTCCAAGTACAAAGCCCATTTGCATGTAGTAAGAATTGTTTTTTCAATGTAGAATTTTTGTGAGATTGCCTATGAATATACCCTTTCCTTGTGATTTTCACACAATTTTTTGCTACAAGATTGTGCGAGATAAAAAATATTGTATACAAAGACTATGGAAAACTGTATATATTCAATGACTATATTCAACTACATTATGAAGGATGTCTAACTTGTACAAATAGAGCTATGAACAAACATGAGGAACTGGTTGGCGGATAAAATGGTAACCTACGATACAAGTTTCCACTCACATGGGATAGTGACTCAACCCAATCAAGGTTGTTTGCCTCCTCAGGATTCAGTTGTAACCATGGGGGGATTGTGAAAGGGGGTATTACAAAATGCAAGATGTAGTCACCCACATACTACAATGAGTTATAATGCCCATCTCAAGTAAAAAGATATCAATCGCCTCAAGCTGCTAGACTTTGAATTGAAATTTGGATCAATGAGTTCTTGAGATTGCTACAAAAGTGTCGAGATGTGTCAATTGCAAGAGATATAGTAGTGTCTTAGGGAGATAGCTCAATGTATTTCGAAGCTGGAAGAGGTGGAATATTTGATTGGTTGTTGTTGGTTACAATTGTTTGGGTTGTGAGGGTTTCTATCCATCTCAAGGCGTGACTAGTGAAGCGCATTATCCAAGACATGGGGGAGCTAAAAGAAAAACTCAAAAGAAAATTAGGAATCAATTTACTTAGTAAGACAACCAAGAAAAAAATGTCCAATGTCATCCTAATTTGCATATCAAGCATTGATGCCAATCTTGGAGCTCAGATAATCTCACTTGCACGGCATCTAATACCACTGTTGGCCCTTGTTATTAATGACTACGTCAATGTCGACTACATTGCCTAGTAACGACTCCAAAACAAGCTCACAAAACTCAAAGTGGTGTGGTGTAGATCAAATATATTTTATTATAAGCTCTTCAAGTTATTCTCACTCAATAATGATGCCTAAACCCACACAAATGAAGCCTCATGTTACACTCTCTATTAGGATGAGAGTTATTTCAATTTCTTACGACTATACACAAAAAAGCAAAGTCCTTAATATAGCTAGAAGAACAAAGAGAAGTTCCAACAATCCTTACAAAGTTTTACAATGGCTAAATCTACCTTTCGACATAACCTCTCCCTGGAAACATTATATAAAAGAGTTTTGTGCAAATCAATGATCAAATGTCACAATTTTTGGAAGTCCAAATCAATCAGGCCACTTCAATTAGTACCAACTAGCTTTAGGTATGGTTCTATGCATCCCCTATGCTCACTCAACTTACACTTTCAACAAGCCTTCTACGCACCCCTTCATTCTCTGCATACCTACTGTGTACTTAATGCCCTCACAAATTTGATCGAGTTCATGTCGATCAAGCTTTGGGTTTATTAAGTCTTATTGCAAGGGATTGGGAGATGGGACCTAATCCAGTGAATGCCACTAGACCCAACAACAATGAATAGAGTTGTTGTCATAGCTCTAATAACACCTTACAGCTCCAAATAGACTTCAAGAGCCCTTCACAACTTTCAAGGCTCACCATGCTCCAATTCCAGTATCACTTACACCCAACTAACTAACACTACACATGCCACGCACTCGCATCATTCGTTCTCATTTTGAGCTCACATTGCTAAATTTTAGTCCCCGGGACTACTAATACGCACTTCACTCATGGCACTTGACATGGGATAAAACTTCCATCTTACTGTGCTAGGACTCATGGTGGCACTACTCACCACAGTCCTAACCGCCCTTGGTTGTCACCCCACTTCATACTAGGCCCGTTGTGTATTTGCTATTCTCATACCAACGCTAATCAGGACTCACAACTCGGGACACATTACCAAAGGCTTAGCAAAGAGTGGGACTCCAACCAACCGGTACCCCGAGACACACACATACACAAGTGTCCCAAAGAACCTTGAAACCAATGGTGAAGTTACATCACCACCCATGACTCACTAGGACTCAACAAGGCTCCAAGAGGGAGGGAGGAAGGAGACCAACTCCTCCTATAGTACTTTCTATGGTATTTGGCAGCCCCCCCTCCCTTGTGGGCCGAAGGTACTTGCCAAACCCCCTTGGGTTTTGGTAGACCACCCGTTTTCAATCAAAATCCTCAAGTTCTAACTCCGTTGAACTCCCGAACTTTCAAACGGCGTAACTTTGGGAAAAGGGTTCCAAATCTCACATATGAGCCCATTTTGGAGATCTATGAAACGAGTAGATGCCGATGGACTGCTCACTTGTCTCATTTGGACAAGTTCTCTCAACGTTATGGTCCTCTAAAGATTTGGGTTCACTGAGAGTGGCGTCACGCCTTCACCACAACCCTTCTCTTGACTATAACTTTTGGCTCATGTCTTAGAACCTCGTAATACTTGTCATTCTAGGTTCCTTGTCTTTGTAGCTTTTCAATGATATGCTTCATGCCATGCTTTGTTTAGTAGTTCCTTGGAAACCCCTCACACCTAGCTTTGAATGTCCCGGCACCACTAAGACATCTCCAACTTTGAATGACCATAACTTCTAGCCTACTAGTCCAAATCACGTGTTCTTTGGACGGTTAGAAGCATCTTCTTAAGAGATTTCCAAGCATGTATGACAAGCTATTATGATCTTTTTAACCAAGGCGCTATTATGCTCTTCTTAACCAAGGCGCTATTATGCCCTATATGCTCAGGAGTCTCACATTTCTCCTTCCTTAGCCTATTGCATGGCTTAAGAAGTCACCCCCAAGGTCCTCCTTATTCACTAAGGCACTTCGGGCACCCCATGGAGATAGGGGTGTGACAATTGTCAAATTTGGAATGGACTTTGGGACACTCACTAGCTTAGAGCATCCCCACGGCGACTCAGTGAGTGGCGCAGATTCAGTGACTAACCATGGCTAGCCAAAATTAGTACCCCATGGTAGGGACATGCAATTGAAGAAAGTGATTGGCCATTGCAAAAAATGGCGTCAGACGGCCAAATGAAGTGTGTGGAGAGTGGCGCGCTATGTCAAATGGCACAGTCTTCCAAGTACAGAGCACAAATTTTGAGGTGGTTTTTAAAGTACAGAGCATCATACTTGAAGGAGAATGAAGGAGTGCTAACAAAGGCATGACATGGCATTCTCAGAGGTCGTACTTCTCTCCCTTGGTATCTGTCTTCTACAGTTTCATAGGGGGGATACTTCCCTCCACACTCATAGGCTACTTGGATGAGCACGCCAAGTAGCCACTGGCTGCGCTTCTCTCATGCACCAGCCATGGGAATGCTCTTAGCCTATCCAAGAATTGTTGCATTTGACGAAAATCATTGTCTCACTTATAGTATATTTCCACAAAATTTCTACACTAAATAGTAAATAGGGGTATTAAAGGAACCAAAAAATTAAAAGGATTGATTGTAGAAAACTGTAGATGTTCGAAACATGTTGTACATCCCCCAAACACTTCAATAACTATTGATGTACAATAAAGATAGATATTTCTATAGTATTGAATGTTGATTAATTAGTATGGGTCCCCTTAATACCCCTATTTAGTGTAGTTTGTGAGTTATGTATACCCTGAAAAACACGGAAATGCCTATTCTTGTAGGTGGGCAATCTCCATACTTTCTATTTTTTTTTTTTTTTAAAACCTAATAATTCACCATGACTTTGCCCCCATTCTTGTAGTTGCATGTATTTTCAAGGAATACAAGGTAAGCCTCTTAATTGTAAGAGTATAGTCACAATAGGCCATTTCTAGCCACTATAAAAGGGGTTGAAGCAAATTGAAGATGTTTGAAAATGTCAAAAAACTGTCCCTTCCAACCCATCTTTGGAATTTGTCCGTAACTTTAGATTGGAGTCCTTTAATCTCAAATGGATTATTGTAGATGAAAAGGCTATATCATAGGTATTGTGCCCTCTAGAGTTTCAAGAACAAATTAAGCCATTTTTCTATTAATAATCCTACGTGCAAATTTGGACTACGAGAAAAATAAAACTTGGTGACTATAAATTATGGATTAAGGTATATTGAGCATATAGTCAAAACTACAAATGTTGGAATCATGTTTCTCTGTAGTATTTTTATCAACCTACGACCTATAGAGATAGCTAGACTACCCTAGGACTAAACTACTTTGCCATAAGATCTAAGGATTTAACAATTTTTTTGTGCGCAATATATAAGCCTAGTAAATAAATTCATATTTTGTGATATGTACAAGGACACCTAGGTAGTAGATATTGAAGGTTGAATTTAGTTTGCTCAGGAAGTGATTTAGGCAATCAAGTGAAAATTTATTTCCTATAGTTGGATTGGAGTTAAACTCAAATGCATTGCATAATTTGGTTTAACAATAGTATGTATAAGGTAAAAATACTTATTTGTTAACCCCTAAACACCAAGTTAGACGTTTTTTGTCCGATGAATGACAAGGAATTCTCATTTATAGGATAGAAGTGAAACTATTCATCCTCGAAATTAGGGGTGAAAAGGGAAGATCTTCAATAGTAGTTTGACTCCTAATGAGTATTTTTGATTTTTTTTAAAGTAGATGATGTTACACAATTCCAAAATGCTTGATTTCCACGGTCACTAGTTTGGCGTTCAAGGGTTAATACTTGAAGGATGTGGCCCCCCATAACCAAGGTAGTCATCAAAATGTTCCAATTTTTAGACCAATCGGTGTATTCTTTGTTTCTAGAGTGACCAATGAAGTTATTCATCAAATACTTTGGGTCATGAGTTTTCTTCAAGGGTTAACATGTCATAGAAATTGATACCTATAATTTCTACCTAAAATGTGTATATTTTGAATACAAAAAACCTAGAGTTGATATTGGCATGTTGGGCTTAATCCCTAAAGCACTGAACTACCTGTTTTGGCAATATGGCAAATTTGGGCAACTCACTATGAATGAAATTTTTCTTCTTTTTCTACGAATCTTTTCCAAAACATGTGTTCAAGGAGGAGCAATTTTAGGCTTGACAATTTTCATAACTTTTGACTATATGGTTAAAAAGTTATTGTATGATATGTCATTTCCATTGCTTGGCAAGGACATTGGGTAGCTCATACATGTAGTACATGTATGTTTTCTGAAACAAAAATTTGAAATTGTTTTTTAAGATTTAAATATACATGGAAAACTTTGAATCATTCCATTTTAATTAATGAGATGAAAATTATGAAGAGTTTCAATTAGTTTGCGGATAGTTATGGAATCTCTCTTCTAAAATAAACTTTGAAGTCCTTTATTTTACTCAATTTTAATATTTTTCTAAATAAAACAATAGGATGTAGATTTTTTATTAAAATTTTCAATTCCATAATTAAATTCTTATCACTTTAGTATTTTGAATCATTCTCTACTTCTTTCTATTTACAATTTTTTCCTATATCATGTTGTACAATTCCAAATGATTTGAATTTTTTCAAGCATGTATTCAACTTGCCTTGAAGAATGAATCCAAAGAAGCACCATTGTTTTGGACATGTTTTCATACAAATGTGACCTAGTGAAGTGTAGTTGCCCAGTGTTTTGAAAGGCCAAATTTAATGATTTTTGTCATTTCAAATGCCAATATCTTGCAATCTACACAATGAAAATTTTTGAAATTTTTTTCACATATATTCTAACCAATTTACTATAAGATCCTACAATTACATGTGTCCAAAAATGTTTTTTTTCTAAAATTCGATACTTATATTAGAAATGGTAGTTTTAGAGTGTTTTTGGTGAAAACATAGTCAAAAAACTTTAGGGGTTAAACAATCCTTCAATCCTTTGAAAATTCATAGTATCTTCATAGAATATTTTAAAATACAATTTACATATTACAATATGTTCATTGAATTGCCAAGAAGAACCAACAAAAACTAAGGCAATGAGCAGTGTATTCACATGCTTATTCAACACATTTTAGAAGTTATTTTATTTCATTAAGGTATTGTATCAAATATATTTAATTATTATACTAATTTAAATTTATTTGAAATTAAAATTAGATTGAGCAAGGTTGTAATCATTTTAATTCTATAGAATTAATTAGACTTCAAATTTTTCATTCATTTCAACAACTGTTCATCCATTTGAACCGATATTTCATCCATTTGGATACAATAGGATATCTAAACCCATCCCACAAATTGTGCCATGCATGGTGAATTTTGTGTTTTGAAAAAAAAAGCCCCTTTTTTTGTGTTAACTACTATGTTTTCACCACTCCAAGTTTGTTTGGGGCCTCTAATTGCAAATATGAATTCAAAACTAGTAAATTTTATCATGTGTGAAAAATAAAAAATTAATGTATTTTTTCCTAGGGATAAATTCACCCCTACATGGCTCACTTTCTGGGATGGGTTTAGTATCTTACTTGGATAATATGTGGATCATTTTTGTACTTTCAAACAACCATAAATAATGGTTTCTCAAAACTTTCAACAATCTCAACTTTAATTAGTTTTGGGCCATATGGTAGTCTGATCTTCACATGACCTTTTAAGAGCTCATTGCAATTTGGGGGAAGTTAAACACCTTAACCCTTGAAGGACCGAGGCACATATTAGACACAAATTGTGAAAAATTGTCACTTTTTAGGGCAGTGAGAAAAAAATGAAAAAAAAGTGTTTTTTCAAAATTCAACTATATAAATTTGTACTAGAAAACTATGGGAATGTAAGGAAAAAATTTCAGAAACTTTGACCATACGGATTGAAAGATTATAACATTTGAAGTTAGGAGAAAAAAATTTCTTTCTACCTTGCCCGACAGGGCTAGCAGCCTTTAACTCCTCCTAGAGTGAGATTTTTACACTACACATGGTTATTTTTTTTGACATTTGCATCTAATATCATGTGAGTTACATACCTACCAAATTTCAGAAGTAGAGGAGGTGTTTTGCACATGTTGCCTCAACTGCCAGAAAAGTTTAGGGTTGCATAACTTTTGATCCGGGCACCTAATCGGAAAAAAAATTACATTCCCACTTAGGGGATACATGTTCATACCTTTTGTCAAAATTTGAAGAACATCCGTAACAAAATGACTTCATACAAACCTATTTGAGATTACCTACTTACATTCAACGATCACTCGGTCCTTTATGGGTTAAATAAATTTTCAATAAATTTTTGTAGGAGGAAAAATGGAATTGGCATCAAACCCAAGTCATTTCATGTTTTTTTGACCTTTGTGGAATTAATTACGAATTTTTGAAGTTGAAACTAGTAATCACTGAAAGCAACCACCTCTTGAAATGTACACTTTTCGTATGTTGAAGAATGCAAAATGTACCTTTGCGTGTTAGTGGTCATCTATAGAGTAGGGTTGCTTCTAGAGCACCCTACCTTAACCCCTAAAGGACCAAGGTGTGTTTTTTGGCAACATAACTTTTTTGGGCAGGTACGTGTGACTAGAGATTTCCATATTTTTGGCCCAAACTTTAATAGAAGGTGTGGACGAGGAATATCTTTGATGTGCACTAAATTTCAGGGCATTTGGAAATATGAGTCAAAAGTTATAGCCTAATATGTAGTTTGTTTCTCAACTCGGGCAGTCTGGGCAGATCTGAAAAAATCATTTTTTTCAAAAATAAAAATTTAAAATTGGTTTTCTAGATTTATATATGCATAGAAAGCTTTGAATCATTCCATTTTGATCAATGAGTCAAAAGTTATGAGATGTTTTAGTTTGCGGGCAAGTATGGATTCTCTACTCTAAAATAAACTTTGAAGACCGTTATTTAACTCAATTTTCAATATTTTTTGAAAAAAATAAAATCATTAGATGTAGATTGTTTATTAAAACATTCCAACCATTGGGATTGGGATTTTTCAATTTCATTAATAAATTGTTAACAATTTAGTATTTTGAATCATTCTCTACATCTTTCTACTTACTATTTTTTTCCGATATGTTGCACAATTCCAAATGATCTGAAAATTTTCAAGCATGTAGCCAACTTGCCTTGAAGAATGGATCCAAAGAAGCACCACCATTTTGGACATTTTTTCATACAAATGTGACCTTGTGAAGTGCAGCTGCCCGTTTTTTCACAGGGCTCAAAAAATGATTTTTGTCACTTCAAATGCTAATATCTTGCAATCTACACGGTGGAATTTTCTGAAATTTTTTCCACACCTTCTCAATCTAGTTTACTACGAGATCCTATGGTTACATGTGTCCAAAAACTATATTTTTCAAAAATTTGGTACTTGTATTTGAAATGGCAGTTTTTGAGGGGTTTTGGTGATAACGTAGTCAAGGAACTTTAGGGGTTAATTGTCTTGGATGTAAGATACATCTCCAAAGACTAAGGGTACCTATAGCTATGGAGAATTGACCCCCTCATTGCCTTATAAAAGGGTAATTGTAAACAATTGCCCCCTATATTGTGCCACATTTTCTAGCGTTTCTTGACCTCTCCTTCCAAATTTTGGGCCTCTCATTGCAAATACGAATTCAAAATTTGCAATTTTTATCATATGTTGTAAATAAAAAAATTCGGTGTTTTCCCAAGATTAAACTTCGGGGCGATGAGGGGGTCGATTTCACCCTGGACAAATACCTACCAAATAAATTGAAGTTGCAACAAGACATCAAGAAACTAACCCCCCATTGCCTCACTATTGTTGCAATGGTTGAACAGTCCAATATTGAAATTGGATTGTTGCAATACTGCAATAGAATTGCAATAGTACTATAACTATACATTATCAGTATACCTACTAAAAAAGTACTGAAATGTACTATTGCAATACTATTTGTAGTATTGCAACAGTCCAATTTTAATATTGGATTGTTCAACCATTGCAATAGTATTGATGCAATGGGGGGCTTTTTCCCAATGGAACAAGAATTGCAAAAATAATAGGGTAGTCAATCAGGTCCAATTTTGAATGTAGGTAGTTCGAGTCAGGAGGTGGTTTTGATGGACTGTGAGAATGAGCAATAGTTCTCTTGGGGGCATGGGACCAGATGCACCATGTCAAAATTAATGTGCACTCTTTGCCAGGTTAAGATAGTCTATTTTTGTCAAAAAAATTATTCATTTCTCATTAAAATGTGGATGAAGTTGCCAAATTTGGATGAAAATAAGCATGAATATACTCCGAAAGTGTTTCTTGGTCCAAAAGGTGAATGGATGCAGAAATTCAATGCTTAACACAATTTTAAGTGATCACCATCCTGGCACTTTAATTTTCAAAAAGTAAATAATAAGCCCAAATGAGCAGGTAATAAAATCCACGTATGGAGTAGGAGAAATAAAGTAGAAAGAACAAGAGTTACAGGGAGAAAGTGATATGGCATTACAACAATATATTATGCAACAATGTTTTTTGGCAACATAGCGATTTCGGGCAGCTCACTATGAATGAAATTTTTATTTTTTTCTTTGAAATTTTCATAGAACATGTACTTGAGGATTGGCTTTAAGACCCCAAAATTTTCATAATTTTTAAATACATGGTTAAAAAGTTATTGTATGATATGTTGTTTTCATTGCTCGGCAGGTAGCCCGGGTAGCAAAAAAAACTTCTTTAAAAATCACTTTTTTTTAAAAGAAAAATTTGAAATTTAATTTTGTAATATATGTATACATGTGAAGCTTTGAATCATTCCATTTTGATTTATGAAATGAAAGTTATGAAGAGTTTTAGTTGTGGGTAGTTTGTGGGTAGTAATGGAATCTCTACTCTAAAATAAACTTTGAAGACCTTTATTTAATTCAATTCTTCATATTTTTGGAAAAAAATAAAAAGGTGAGGTGTAGATTGTTTATAACAACAATTTGACCATTGGGATTGGCATTTTTCAATTCCATAAATAAATTATTAACAATTTAGTATTTTGAATCATTCTCTACTTCTTTCAACTTACTATTTTTTTCCTATATGTTGTACAATTCCAAATGATCTAAAAAATTTCAAGCGTGTATCCAATATGACTTGGAGAATGAATCCAAAGAGTTACAACCATTTTGGACATTTTTTCATAATGATCTGACCTTGTGAAGTGCAGTTGCCCGGATTTTTGCTAGGCCAAAAATGGCTTTTTGTCACTTCAAATGCTAATATCTTGCAATCCAAACGGTGGAAATTTCTGAATTTTTCTCCGCATCTTCCCAAACCAACATACTACAAGATGCTATGGTTACATTTGTCCAAAAATGTATTTTTTCTAAAATTTGGTACTTGTACTAGAGATGACAATTTTGGAGCGTTTTTGGTGAAAACATAGTCAAATACCTTCAGGGTTTAACTAAATTTTCCCACACTATGGTTTGTTATCAATCAGTACCATTCTTGTGAAATCCAGCCTTACCCGAAACATTTCCTCGATCATATGCTAGACTTCTAGTGTAAAATGACCAATTCTATAAGGCTGGGGTGGATTGACCCCCTTGCTCGTCTCCCCAAGTCAATCTAGGGGTGCATGTAAAAAAAAAGCCCCCCTGTTTTGTGATTCATTAATTTGTCTTTATTACCTCTCCTTAGTAATTTGGGGCCTTTGAATGCAAATATGAATTGAAAATTTGCAAATTTTATTATGTACGACAAATAAAAAATTTCAGGGTTTTATACAAGGGATGAGTAAGGGGGTCAATCCACCCTGACCTTCTATAACAACAAAGCCCATCTCTTTAACTCTGAAAGGATGGATTGGTGACCGTGGAAATTATCCCTTTTGAAACTGTGTGACATCATCTACTTCATAAAATCCTCATTGGAAGTCATACTATTGGAAAAGACCTACCCTTTTCTCACAAAATTTGGAAGATGAATAGTTGCAAATCTATCCTACATAGAGAGATTCTTTGTCATCTATCGAACACAAAACATTTATGTCGACATTTAAGGATTAACCTTGAAAGGACAGATTGGTGACCGTGGAAATCATCCCTTTTGGAATCGAATGACATCATCTACTTTTTTTTAAATCCAAAAATACTCATTGGAAATCGAACTTCTATAGAAGACTTCCCCTTTTCACAACATAATTTAAGGATGAATAGTTGCACTTCTGTCCAACTACAGTAGAAGGATTTTCTATCATCCATCAGACATAAAACATCTACTTCAACGTTTAAGGGTTAACCCCTAAATTAAAGGACCACAAGGTCACCAAGTGGCTTCTGCAAACACAATTTTTTCACCCCCAATCCTTCAGGGTTTAGAGGTTCATGGAAATACTTTTTGAGCCCTCAATTTTACTTGATTTCAATGTTATTACCGTAAGACACACTTAACCCCTAAATGCCCAAGGCCTATTTGGAGCTTCTTGAAATTTGCTTGAAATTGAACAAAAAGTCAACAATTCATAAGTTGTACCAATTTTTTTTGAATTGTAACCAAACGAATTCAAACTAGACATGTTAGAGATCACATAGGAAAAGAAAACATAACAATATGACTTACAGATTGAAAGATTATAATGTTTGATCATGAGGGTGTAAAAACTATGAAAATTTTTCAATTCACTTTTTGCATTCCATCTCTAAAAAGTTGGTCACTAAAAAAATATGATGTTATAGGGCCTAGCATGCACAACCCCATTCAATTTACAGTTTTTCAAAATCTATTCTACAATTTTTTTGAATGAATTTTTAATGTGATTTTGCCTCCAAGATCTAGTGTATTTGAGGCTCATTTCCAAGAGCCCACAACAATACAAGAAGTGAAGATTGCACTAGGTATCCATGGACAAAATCTTCAATAGAAAAATCATAATCCTTTATTTATAAGATCTGCTTTTTGACCCTAAAACTAGACTTCAAAAAAAGTTCTCCAAAAATATAAACTAATAATAATAGCAATTTGGTTGGGTTTTACTTAACTTCAAAGTTTTCCAAACACCACATTTAGGTGCCTTGAGCATTTAGGGGTTAAGAGCTACTCCGTATCATGTGGAGCTCTTCCTGCTCCATTGGACACAGGAGGCACACAGAGTAAGCAAAAATATGATACCAACATATGCATCCTATCCAGAATATCAATACATAAAATTTGATATATTTCAGTCTTGAAAATGTAACACGTGCCAAGCTTCAGTCCACCTGAAAAGAACTCTGATCCGCCAGGTTAAAAGCAAAACGGAACAGAAGCACACGTGGGTACTGGATATGGGGTACTGAGCAGATCAAATCGAGTATACGGTACCAAAATTTGAACAAAGAATCGGACATAAGATATACTGGAAATGACACCAACAGTTCAAGCTAAATTACTTAGAAAAACGAGACCATCCACATCTCAATCCTGTCCTCCGGATATTACAGTATAAACATGATTTCAAGGATTCCTCAGGGTGATAGAATGAGTCTCTCTCACCTCAATCGGTATTCCTGACTCAGTTCTACAAAGACATTAAAAAAAACTAAGGCAAAAAAAAAGAAATTAACATACTTGCAAAGAGAGTGAAAAGAAATCAGTCAAACTCCCCTGATACAAAAGATCCAGCTTTCACAGTTCTCCCACTCATTCCAGACAAAGAAGCATTGCATGCCGCGAAGTTAGCAGTAACCAACAGCGGTAAACGTAACCTCAGCACAAACTGAAATTTCATACCCTACCTCATAGTACAAGCTCGAACTAGCTCAATCAGCACGAGCAGTTCATGTGCATTGAAAAATCGGCGAATCTAATCGAAATAAGATTGATAATTCCAGGTTCCTACCACAGGCCCAAAAACTTCCACCATACACCACCCACTACCAACCAGATGATGATGTTCACCACGCTGCACAGAAAACCGTAACCCCACCACTCGGCCAGGGGAACGTAACCGGCACCGAAATACACCGGAGCCGAACCGATGCCGTAGTGGGTCAAACCACCCATCAGATTAGAAAGGAAAGACAAAACCAAAGCTCCGAACAGCGGGGGAGTGCCCAGAGCCGTAGATACAGAAAGGAACGCCGTGAACATCGCTCCAATGTGAGCGGCACCGCTCGCAAAAAAGTAGTGAGTGTAGAAGTAAAGCAACACCAAAATGCCGAAAGAAGCTTGCCAGGCAAGCCCAAGACCTCCAACCACCTGAAAAAAATATCAAGCGAAACAAAATAAAATCAAACTTCACACACAATCAACCCACAAAGTCCAACGCTAGCAATCTTCTCCTCAATCACCAACAATACAACATACTTCACTCCGGCCACTCAGTGCACTCGGGGACACAAACCAAAGAACAATCGCATTCGCATTCCAGCACCAGCTCCCAACAAACTCATGCAATCCAACAATGCAGCTGCCGAATAGCAAGGTTCGTCCGAACGTTACCTTCACAACATTCTGGCTGAACCACGCGATCAATCCGTACTTGTTCAAATAACCCGCCATCGCAATCAGGGCAGCGAACCAAGTCAGGGTGTCCCAAGCCACGGACTCGGCCAAACACTCCTTCCACGTCACAACGCCGGTCGTCAGAAGAACGGACAGGCCCAGAATGGCAGCAGAAACTGCATCCACACCCAAAACGCTGCCGAAGATCCAAAGACCAACCTGAAAAAAAAGGCGACAATAATCCAGCTTCCATTACCTTCAACGACTCCAATGACCCCTCTCCAAAACACCTGGGTAAAAACTGGAATCCAGACAAATAAGACGGAAAACAATCCCCCAGAAAGCCATTGGCTTGCTTGCTTACTCGATGTGAAACTAAGAATTTGAATGTGCCCTACTGCACAAAAGTAAACAATCGGCGTTCAAACAGACGAACGCCATGACACAAAACTAGAAACTATCAAATTCCTCACTTCCCTGAAAGATGCAGGGGGAACACCTATTCAATTTGAAATACCCTAAGCCTCCCCAAGAGTTTCTGCTCAAAGTATCATAAAACTGCACACATTCTCCAGATGGCAGCACTGAGGGGCAGTGATCCGGGCACAACAAATGGAAGGGCCATGGATCTACAGACTACACTCAGGATCCACAGAAGCAAGCACAACATCGATCGAAGCACACAGAACCGTTGCAAACCACTTCTCACGGAAATAAGGACACACCACAGTCACTCGAGAATACAAGGAAGAACGGAGAAGCGGAACCGAAGAACCCTAAAAACACAAAACTCGATTCGGGCGTGAAAACGTACCGTCGCCACAAGGGTCACCGCCATGATCTTCTCGTTCTTCGACATCGGACCCATTTTCGACAAATTCTCCTGGGCCAAACGAGGCGCGTCAGGGCTGCTCTTCACCTCAGGAGGGTAGATCACGTACAGCAAAGCAGGAATCACAAGCAGAGACACCAGGCCCGGAACGAACGCCGCCACAGCCCAGTCCGTCCAAGAAATCGTCTGACCGATCGCACTATACGCCAGGTTCACGCTCAAAGGGTTCGCCGCCATCGCCGTCAAAAACATCGCAGAACTGATCACCGAAGTCTGGAAACAAGTCAGCATCAGCCAAGAACCCAGCTTACGCTCCGTCCCGTCGCCCGTCCGGCTACCGCACGCCAAACAAAGAGCCTTCACCAACGGAAGGAAGATCCCGCCCGCGCGAGCCGAAACCGAAGGAATCGCAGGCGCCAAAAAAGCCTCCGCGAACACCAAACTGTACCCCAGACCCAAAGAAGTCTTCCCGAACAGCTTCACGAATTGGTAAGCCACGCGGTTGCCCAGACCCGTCTTGATGAACCCCTTCGCGAAAAAAAATGCGAGCGCGATCAGCCAAGGGATCGGATCGCCGAACGCGCTGAACGCCGCCGCGAACGTCAGCGTCTTCGTCAACACCGCCGCGCCCAAACCCATCAACGCCACGGCGCCCAGAGGCAGCGGCTGCGTGATGATGCCCACCACCGTCGCCAGGAAAATCGCCAGCAGCTGCCACGCATTCTTCGTCACG